>CAIGRO010219969.1:0-21718 GCA_903798355.1 Fraxinus baroniana | reverse complement strand
GAGCCAGAAAATAGGTCAAAATCCCTGTCTAATTTGGTTTCCAAAAGAGTTTGAATCGCGAAAGGAAATTTATAAGTGTTGCCCGAATGCCGTAGAATCAACTGACTTTAGGGTTGGGGAAAATAAGGTCGTGCGCCTGCGAGAGATTTTGCCCGTGCACTCGCGCAGGTTTGTCTATGAATATCTTCCGGTATTTTGATCATAACTTTTTCTATAAGTATCCAATTGAGCTAACTCAAGATGATTTAGAAAGATAATTCAAAGGTATACAATTCTTCTTGAAATACAGTTTTTTCACTTCAAACGATTACTATCCAAAAAATGTGTCCCAAGTTGATGTTAAAATTCCATGGCATGACTTCTTCGACTGGAAATTGATTTTGTGAAAATTCTTCCACTATCTTTCGCTCTGTTGACCTCCAAATGCATCCAATTGATCCTATATGATCTTCGTTCATCATTTTGTGCTCCAGATCAACCATTGAATGTTTACACTTTGGCCCCCCAAACTTTGATTTCCTTCGTTTTCGCACGTTTTTCGTTCCTTTATTCCAAATCCGCTAATTTGCATTGAGTTTAACCTAACAAACAATATTAACACAAAATTAAATTATAGTTCATCTAAATCACTTACAAATACTCTAATTTAATGACCTAGACAAGTGTACAAACAAATACACTTATCAATGATCAATTGCTTCTTCGTCTTGAAAATGTTTAAAAGATTTTTAGTTCTAGTACTAGAACTATCAGATCTCCAAAATCAATCAGAAATTAAAGATATAATTTGAATAAAATGAAATTATAATAACATGCCAACGTAGACACAATGCTACAAGATAGACTGAATCCAACCCAACCAACAATGGGACCACCCTACGCGCACACATGCTTCATGGGCTGATCTATGCTCCAACAGGCTCTAGGGTAACCGATTTCTCCCTTGACGCTATACCTAAAATAGTACAATCACTATAACTTTACCTAATTCGACTTATGACTCTTATACCAAAAACAGTCCCAGGGGTAGGAGAAGGAAATAGAACTTGAAAAACAAAATCAAATAAATTTTTGATGAAATATGATTTTATTGAAGAAAATATTTTAACTTTCAAGATTTGAATACAAATAATTGTAAAGAAAATTAGAAGCTACAAGAAATATTTCTAAATTTTTCGAAAAAGTTTTTTCTACCACTAAAAAACTCTCGAGAAGAACTTGAATTTTGATCTTTTTTTATATTTGGAGTCCATACTTGAAATCTTGATGAATTGAATTGGAGAATCTTGAAGGACAATGATATATGTTACCTCTCAGCTATTGGCATCTTCTTTTTGAAATAATGCCTTAACTTTTATAAAGTAACTTTAATAAAGTTGATTAAAATGAAATCTCATTTATTAAAGTTTCCTTTATTAAAGTCTATTGTTATTATTTGTATTTGTCTTGAATGATAGCGATGCGGCAGAAACAACTTTTGGGGTGGAAGATATAATTGAAAAAATGTATTTCTTGAAGCATGAACCATGTGTTGTCAATACTCGTCCAAATAACTGGATCCATAGAATCATTTTGAAGTTTTTTAAGTTTCTTAAGCATTAACTCATCAATATCTATCTCATAGCAGTCATCTTCATTGCTCTGAGCATAGTCTGTTTCAAAGTTCGACTCAGAAGAGTTTCTTCTAAAAAAACAAGATCAAACCAAAGCTCCTCTCAATCACACTCAAGAACAATACAAATAATGGCTGAGAAGTAACAAATATTATTGTCCTTCAAGATTCTTCAATTCAATTCATGAAGATTTCAAGTTCGGACTCCAAATATAAATAAGGATAAAGACTCGAGTTTTTTTCAAGAGTTTTTTAGCAGGAGAAAAACTTTTTCAAGAAATTTAAAAATATTCATCGTAATTTCTAATTTCTTTACAATTATTTTGTATTCAAATCTTGTAAGTTAAAAAATTTTCTTCAATAAAATCACATTTCATTAAAAGTTTGTTTGATTTCTTTTTTCAAGTTCTATTTCCTCCTACTACCATGTCCCCTAGGCTGACTACTAGAATTAAATCTATGTAAAAATCTCTTCTCATAAATCATAGCACGTGTTCAACAATTGAAAAAGAAACATACCTCCAATAGGTTGAGATTGCGCTTCCATTTCTTTGTCTAAGCTGCAAAAGAAGAGGAAATCTTGTGTGGAGGTGAATTACACTCTACCCCATTATGGGCCAATCCTATATCAATTAGGATGAGAGTAAGGGGCCTCCATATGTTTTAGTATAAAATGGCCCATCCCATTATGGGCCCAATAGCCAATATGTAAATGCTATCATTTCCTCAAAACCCACATCGTGGCTTCATCTTTCACGACTCTTAATATGAATCCATATCCGAGTTTCAGATCACCATCTAATGGTGAAATCAATTGCACGAAGAAGATCGAGATCAAAATGAACATGATCACGCTTCCTTCGAAGAACGGGACTTGTTTGAAGGCAATGAAATTCAAGGCGCATACAGATTTATGTGCCTCGAGTTTGTGCTCATCTGTGGGCGAAGGTGTGCCAACGCAAGTTCAACCTTAACTAGTACCATGAAAACTACTACGTCATCGACCTGGTGACTTGATTAAGAATTTCAAATTTCGATGTTTAGAACTTATTTTTTTCAATGTGTACAGTAGAAAATGAACTTTGTTATACCTCACCTGCCACGTGTCGGTAGGAATTGCCCCGCACCGCACCATGTGCCAACCGAGGTGATTACGCATGGGACGAGCTGATTGCATAAATCGAAGCGATCACTCTGGGGGACGAACTGGCCATACACCAGCAAAGGAACCAAACTCACCCACCCATCCGCGACACCTCGCAGATGCAAAGGCCCGTACTTCACTCCTGCCTCGCCTCGCCTCGCCCTAACAAAGGTCTCCCCAAAGTCAAATCCCTGATTGATGGGATGTGTGGTAGGACCCAAACGGTTAAGCTCAGCTGCTTTTGTCAGAAACATTAAATGCCGGCCAACCTAAGGAAAGACAGATTGACACCTAGAATGGGACGAACCCTGAGGATCTCACAACACGTCTTGTCATCCGATGGTTCTCTTGTTCTCATTCTTGGTATAAATACACCCTACTTGTGCCTGAAGAAGGATTCGAATTCCGTTTTTCCTACCCCAACTATAGCGTAAACTTCTGCAAAATTTGGTATTATTTTCCTTTCCCCCATACGTTAGCATCTATACCATTATGCACCCTTTCTCCGGCGAGTGTCCACCGTCGGTGAACCATTCTCCGATTAAACATATACTGACTTGACCATCGGAGTGCTCGCGGCCCCTCCCAACTCCTCCGAGAGAGACCACGGGTAACTGACGTAGTGTTGTGTGTGCAGGGAAGAGTTGACTTGAAAACTTCTTCTGTTGGCCATGTCGGAGCCATTTTTCGAAGTCAACAAACTTAATAATTGAAAATCTTTTCAATTTAGCCGTTGTTTGGTATAAATTAAAATCAAATAAATTTTGATAAAAGTTGATAAAATGTGGTTAAAAAACTGTGAATTTTCTAAAATGTGTGACAAAAATTAATTGTTGTTTAACTTAAAAAGTGTTTCTTTAGCTTCACAAGTCTTCTCAGGCACAAATATCATAGAGTATATCAATGAAAGGCTTGATTCTTTCGGATTGATTTCAAGATATCTTAAAATCATTTTGAAAATATACGGGCTTAGTACACCTTTATTTGTCAGTGGAAATAATTAAATAAAATAATCTTGTGTTAAATATTAGAATGTTCCCACCTATGACTAATGCGATGGTTTTATACGGGGAAAAAGGGAAAAAAGAAATCGATTCATTGTGATGAAAAAAGCAATTACTTAATTTTAAGAAATGACACCATGCAAATAATTGTACTAATAATTTTGCCCCCTGATAAAATCGGCCATGTACAACAGAATGAAGACCAACCCTTACATCAAGGTACGTTTTTAATAAACTCCAATTGTACACAGTTATATAGGGTAGAGAGGGACCTTTGAACTGGACCAAACATCTATTTATGTACTATGCCAAGCTCTTGAGTCCCATTTTTATAAAAATAAATTTTATAATAGCATATTTTTAGAAATCTTTAATTATAAAGTAGAAATAATTTTTTATTTTTATATAAAAATATTTTATTGAAAAAATATGTGATTAAAAATAAATTTAAAAAACAAACGACGGCTAAAATCCCCCTATCTAATCAAACTATTTAGAAAACGATCACGACTATTTATATCAAATGGCAAGCAACCTCATGACATAGTTTTGTTTTCTATCAATGTTATGTGCGGTTAAAATGGGAATTAATTTTTCATTCTAATAGCTTGCATATTTCAGTTTAGGCAATCGTTTTCTTGCAAATATCAATTAACTAGACTTTGAGCCTCATTTTTGTATGAAATAATAATTTTTTGGAGAATGCGTGGTTAAAAATTAAAGTGAAATTTCGATTTATATGTAAAATTATTTTATGAAAAAATGTATGGTTGAAAACGATTTTTGAAAAAATAAGGACTTGTTCCCTTAACCATTTTCAAGTCGTTTTCTGTTTCCAATTTTTCAAAAACAGTAAAAACGTATTCTCTTTCCTATTTTCTAAAAAACGTTTTTGAAAACAAATTAGAAATTTACAAAGAAAACCTTAAACGATGTTTTCAGTTATAATCAAGTCAAAATTTTCAAAACGCATTTTTGGTATTTTAAAAAAAAATCCAAAATGTAAAAAAGAATATATTTTCAACAATATCAAAATTGACACTTAAAATACGAAACCCAAAATGAATTCAAAACTCAAAATATAAAATCGAAATACAAAGAAAACAACCCCCAAGTTCTTGAAAAAATGGAGGCCAGACATAGCCATAATAAATAACCTTTCGATTTGACGATAGAATTTGGATTAAACTATTTGTATAATGTTAGATGACAACATTATCAACAATGTATGAATTGATGAAAAACTATAGGCTGAAAAAACAAGTTATCGTTCAAACCATCCAATGATAATATGGACAAAAAAAAAAATGTTGCCAACAGATGCCGAGTCCACTCGTGCGTGCGCAAGCCAGATCCAACACATTAGTGCCGATCAACGGTCAGAATAGCTCCAGAGATTGAACGTGGAAGGGGCTCAACACGAGACGTTTCTGTTTAGGCTTCGACGAGATAAACGGAACACGATTGTATAAGAAACCAATCAACAAAGAACATGATTTGTAGTTGAAATATGATAATAAATGAGAGAATATTATAGCTCCAAGTGTTTAGAGTTTCATTAGCCTTCAATTGTTATATGGTGGGGGGTTTTTATAGTGTTACAAATGGAATGGTGACACTTAGATCAAATTACACGTGATCTCATATTCTCGGTCGAAGCATCAAGTCATAGCCTTCAAGTTGACCTTCCTAGCCCTACAAAGCATTAAATGATTTTACATTTGACAAGATAAGACACAAACACACTTTTTACAAAGGTCACATCAATCATTTGAATAAGATCTTCATCATGAGTTCAATCTTTGCACGTTGATCGTCACTAGTTGAGGAGCCTTGGAATTACTTGGGCCTTGGATAATATAGCCTCGGATGTACATGAGCTTCAGATAATGTAGCAAGAGGCCCACGGCCTAGTAAAGATGACCACGTGACAGTACCTAGTAATGAGTCATAACAGATAACATGCTACGTGACATGTTGTCAACAAAGTGTCATTCAACATTGTACACTAAGTATGGTTGATAATTTTTTTATGATTGCATTTAAACTCTACAAAATATGTATATGATATTGAAAATGAATACATCTCCTTGTAATTGAAACAATGTTTATTGTATTCCTCGTTTCATTGCGTATGGATTTTGGAAAGTATATCTAAATCCTTGATTGATAATGTTTTTTGAAATTTTAAATTGATGAGTAGCATGAAATGTGTTGTCAACCAAAAAGTTTGAATTTAATTAAAAAGTAAATTCGATCAACTTAAGATTTTTACAAAAAAATTACCAAACAAGAGATTAACGAACATTTGACTTTGAACTTCAAAAATGGTCTTTAGATTAGGGCAATTAAACAGTGGATAAATGGGGATTACATTTTGAAAAACCTATGTCTTGATTTTAAGGAAAGGAAAGAAAATAAAGAAAAAAAACTATATTTAGCCCCTGTTTGGGGTGAATTTTAAGTTTGGTAAAAAAAATTAAGTCGAAATCAATAATTAATTTTAACTACACATTTTATGTAATTCACTACTTTTTAACCACACATTATATCAACTTTTCTTAAAATTTACTAAAAATCTAATTTTAACTATCAAACATGGGTTTAATTTCTCTTTCAATCTGTAATGCAATATAGAATATTGCGTGAGAAATTTGCTAAGAAGGACCAACTAGCGGTAGAAAACGTAAATAAATCACCATACAAAATTTTATTGCAACAAACTTTGAATTGTCATAATCCAAATTTATTCCTAATTTGATGTCACCCGTTTCAGTTCAGTTAGCATAGGATTATGAACATTTCATTAAAATCATCATCGTTCAAAGATTGATGATATGTTGCGTGTTACTTTTTAAAATATTAAGTTATTTTATTTTTTATTTTTATTAAATAAAAAATATACATCTTTAAATCTCCGTTTGTTTCCCATAAAAATTTACTAAAAATGAGAAATATGATCGTTATACATCACATTAAACTTTCAAATTTAAATTTCTAATTCTTGTGTAGGGTTCAATAACGATTATATTTTTCATTCTTATTCTACAATAATGCGCACCAAACGGAGGCTAAATTATCTTTCATATACATTTTTAGGTAATTTGCTCTATTTATTTTATAATATAACATTTATTAAAATGGCATGTGCTAGTCACGTAATTGACTTAACAACAAAAGTCGACAAAAAATTGTTAGGAGGAATTGACGATACCTTTTTTTTTTGAATGGAATCTGTCCAAAAAAAAAAAAAAAAAAACTTTGTTTCTCTTTTTTATTTTACTCAGTATTTTTTTTTTCCTCAAAATCTTTCATATGATTTTAAGGGTATTTTTCAAAACATCTCTAATTTTAAGGGTATTTTTGTAAGTACCAAAAAAAAAAAAAAAAAACTAACGGCCCTCTTAACCCAGCTCATGTTCTCACTCTATACACAGCATGTTGTATGGGTCAAACTATTTACCCTCCCCTTTTCCCGTTTATCGCCCCAGTTGGCCCCTCTGCGTAGCTGGCTTATAGCTCTCTCCACTGTTCGTTTTTATGGGGTTTGTCTGATGAGAGAGACCCTAGCTTCAGATGGCCCCAATCAAACCAACCTTAATTTGCTTATAGTAATATCGCTATCTGCTCGAGAATTCCCACTCAGCTTTCTATATTTATATTTTTTTTTTCGATTTTCCATCACCTCATCATCTTCATGACCACAAAGAAAAGAGAGGAGAACTTTTAAAAACACTAAACCAGGTCAATTTGGTGGATCCACAGATCTAATCTCTTTTATTTTCAGACGTTCCTTTCTTTCAATTGTTGAAGGTAACATCTTTAACAGATTTCCACTATCCCATGTTTGCATCTGTCCGTTTCTTGCTCGTTTATTTGGGAAATATGTAACTTTGACCGGAGAGTTTCGTGATTTCAATAAATTGGTTTTTTGTTTTTTTTGTATTTCTCCCTCTTTGTTGGGAATTGATCTAGAACTGGTTGATCAAAGAATAGGCCGACGAAAATGTATATTTTGTCACCCTCACTTTTTTCTTATGTTTGACTTTTCTTATATTTTAGCGGCTGTTTATAGTCAAAGATCTGTTTCACATTTGAAGACCATATTCCGTGGTAGTTTTATAAAAATTAGCATCTGAATTGAAAATAAAGTTGGGACCTTTATGTATTTCTAGTGCATTTCATTTGTTGGATTGCTAATATTTAAGTTCTAATTCTGTTTGTTTTACGCTTGATACTCATGTTCATCTAGACTTATCTTTTGTTTTGAGGACAGAATTAGCTCCAGTCCTCATTATATGCGGAGAATTCTGAGGGTGGTTTGGATGAAATGAGGTATGTTATCGGGGTTGATGAACTTTTTGAGGGCCTGTTTTTGGCCGAAAGCAGATGGATACGTTCACACGGGTTCGGATACTAGTGGTCGTCAAGTGGGGCTTCTGTGGTATAAGGACACAGGGCAGCATTTTAATGGAGAGTTTTCAATGGCTGTAGTTCAAGCTAATAATTTAATTGAGGATCAGAGCCAACTTGAATCAGGTAGTTTGGGCATGCATGATTCTGGGCCATACGGCACTTTTGTGGGGGTTTACGATGGACATGGTGGTCCTGAGGCTTCTCGATTTGTCAACGATCACCTCTTCCAACATCTTAAGAGTAAGTCCCTTGAAGTTACCTAGTTTGAAAAATGCTATTATTCTTGGATCAGTTAAATTTTTGATTCCCCCAATGTTTGCCAATGTTTCTCGTAATGTTGGATTAGAAATATTAAACTGCTAACTTATAGCTGTAAAAGTGACGAGGGCAACTAATCCCTGCGCTATTTAATCGATCTCTTAAGAATTTAATGGTTTTGAGCTCAAAAACTATTTTTGGAATTATTCAGGGCTCACCTCTGAGCATCAAACTATGTCGACGGAGGTAATTCGGAAGGCATTTCAAGCAACAGAAGATGGTTTTTTCTCAGTTGTCAGCAAACAGTGGCCTACGAAACCACAGATAGCATCAGTTGGCACATGCTGCCTTGTTGGAGTTATCTGCAACGGAACTCTCTATGTTGCCAACCTTGGGGATTCCCGAGCTGTTATGGGCAGACTTGTCAAGGCAACAGGGGAAGTACTGGCCACTCAGCTCTCAACAGAGCACAATGCGAGTATCGAATCTGTGAGACAGGAGCTGCAATCTCTTCACCCAGATGACTCACAAATAGTAGTTCTAAAACATAATGTGTGGCGTGTAAAGGGAATTATACAGGTCAGTGAAATCATTTTTGTGGTGACTTTATCTGCTGAACATTTTACGAATGTTGGGTCCTGCTGCACGAGTCCCGCATGTCAGCCAGTTAAACTCAATTCTTGGACTTTGAACTTCAAATTTACTAGACTTTAGGGAGATTATTTTTCAACTTAGGTTTGGAAAGATCTTAATAGAAGATACCTGGCTTCAGGGGGAACTTCGAAGTGGCTCTATTTCATTATATTCCTTCCCAATTCCATTCATTTAATACCCTTTTGGCGTCATTGACATAACGGATGTCGTTTCTACATTAAAAAAATCCGGTGCAATGTTTGGCCTTAATGGATTGACGCTTCTACACTTTTTGTACACTCGTCGTTGATAGACTAATTGACCGCATTTCAGAAATCCTCAGTCCAATATCTTTTCATTGAGAATATCAAGATGCTCATGTTTGCTTACAACTAATATTTGAACATAGTAACTTTTCTAGAGAAGGATGAATTGAACATACTCAATCATAAAGACATTTTTTGGTGAAAAAACTCTTTGTAAGGGATTTTCCCAGGTCTCTCTACTTTCGAGTTATTGTAGCGAACTCTAACTATCTCATACAATCATCTAAAACCAATGTTCTTAAGAAAGTAAAATGTGGCTAGGCGGCAAGGTCAAGCTTTAAGCTTTTGTAAGCTTATGCGGGCCTAGGCAAAACCTAGGTGTAGAAAAGCGTAAAACTTGGCTAGGCGGCGAGCCAAGATTCGTGCCTAGGCGAAGTTTAGGTGGTGACTAAGTATGCTTTTTAGAACATTGCCAAAAGCATAGAAATTTGAAATTTCAAAAGATGTGGTTGTCCTAATATAGATATTTAACCAAAATTTACTTGTTCTCGGTGTAACGAGCATGATCGCTATGGAGTTCTATGACTTTGGGTGATTAATGTTTAAATTATTTAACCGAGTTCTCAATTTTGACCAAATGTTTTAGTCTTTGGAGCATTCTTCTTTTCTCCAAGTTAATTGCACAAGGGACATGGAATATTTACAGAATTCTCTAGCAATTTGACAATGGTGGTTGTGCAACTCGTTTAGATGTCTTGGGATGATATGCAGGTGTCCGTAAGTCTTGGTTGCCTTTATCTATAGATATATAGAACCATATGCATGCCTTTCTCTCCCTCAAGTTGACTTTAAATGCTATACTAAGATACACGTTATCAATTTACCTCTTTCTTCCCTCTCTAGATATTGCTTTGGTATTCCCATTATTAATTTTGCAATTGCGTAAAGAGGTCAAAGAAATCTCTCCCTACCATCCCTACTAAATAAAAGAAAAGCACTTTCCAAAACGTGATATCTATCAGCTATCCAATTTAGCCATGTGATACCATTCTGTATGATTTTACTTCATGAATCGTGACACATCTTACTTTGATGTTGCCTCGCAGATTTCTAGAGCAATTGGTGATGTGTATTTGAAAAGGGCTGAATTCAACAGGGAGCCATTATATGCTAAGTTTCGACTGCGTGAACCCTTCAAAAGACCAATTTTGAGCTCAGAACCGTCAATTTCTGTGCACCAGTTGCTACCTCAAGATCAGTTCATTATATTGGCGTCAGATGGCCTGTGGGAACACCTCACTAACCAAGACGCAGTTGATCTAGTCCAAAGTCATCCCCGCAGTGTAAGATAAAATGCTCCAAATATTAGAGCTTTCTAATTTGGAGAGTAGCATGTGACATAGTTACAGTTTTCTATTAAAATTAGCCAATAACACCTATATTTACTAATATTCACTATTATTTTGTTGTCGAAAATTTATCCTAATATTCATAAAAAGTCCTCTACTGATGCAAAATCTATCAATAGGGATTGTGATGATGTATTCATGCATTTTTTCATAACATGTCCTCTACTGATGCAAAATCTGTCAGTAGGGATTGTCATGATGTATTCATGTATAGTAGTTATAGGTGATGCATAATACCAGCCGTCAAGTTAAGTTATTTTGAGTTCAGCTCTCATCCTCAGAGTATAAGAAGATATTTAATTTTAGTTCGACTCCTTTGTGCAGGGGAGTGCTAGGAGATTAGTGAAAGCAGCATTGCAAGAAGCTGCGAAGAAGAGGGAAATGAGGTACTCCGACTTGAAGAAAATCGAGCGAGGAATCCGTCGGCATTTCCACGATGACATCTCAGTTATTGTTGTGTTTCTCGACTCATATCTTGTGAGCAGGGCTAGTTCAACCAAGAGTCCTAATATATCTGTGAAAGGGAGTGGCGCCATCAATCTACCTCCAAATATGCTTGTTCCTTCAGCTGTAGCTACTTGATGATGCTCTCTCTAATTTGTACTGTACTATCCACTTGTGAATACAGATAGCTTCTTAAAAGTTGAGAGATACCCTTCAATTTCTTATGTACACCAGCTTTTAACCGAAGAAGGCATAATAATCGGCAATAGTTTCAATACCCGAGGAGGCTGGAAAATGAGAACTCCAAGGTGATAATAATTGTAGTTATGTTCTCTGGGTTAATCTTTCATTATCTGTTGTTTCGCCTTACCATGAGTCATTTATTCCTGTAAATTCTATAACCTTACGGCTAAATTGACTTGATTGATATTTTATTTGAAGGCTGATTATCACAGATGTTATAAATACTAGTGTATTTACACTAGGCAGTGACATGCTTCTGTAAAGTGGGATTAAGAGCATGCATGAGGTGGCTTATAAGCTTATTTAATTTACTTAGCCCATGATGTTTATAAATTGTTTATAATCGATCAAATTACTTTTTATCTACATATTTTGTGGAACTCGCGTGTACTACTCAATTATCTGTTACTCATTTATAAACAACTCTTAAACTTGCTATCATGGCTCGTGACCTCTTCTCGCCTTGTAAGTAAAATAAGCCCCCCAAACATGCTGGAAGTTTTTGCCCATAAAGAAAGTTATCTGATGGTTAATAAAGAAGTGTGCATTTTACTACAAAGTTTCCTCATTGAGCTTCATCCCAGTTAACTGAAAGTAGCTTTGTTACATATTTAACTTTTTAACTACCCGCAAAAGTGGTGTTAAAATCAAATATGCTAAAGTACTTTGTTAATTTTTCACTAGAGGAAATTACACAATACTAGGTGTTTAAAGATCACAATTCAAAAATCAAGGGCCAAGTTTCATTATTCAAAAATTAAAAATCAGGTATCTATAAATTAAACATTATACACACAATTTAATTACAAACTCTAATAATTTCAATTCTTCTCTCATTCTCTTATCTCAATTTCTCTCTCATCTCTCTCATGACCGCTGGCTGTTTCACGGCGAGGATGGCGACGGCGTTGACGTCGACGCGAGGAAGGCCAAACCCTAAATCTATTTCCCCTTTCTTTTTCATCATTTCCCCCTCTCTCCACCGTCTCTCTTCTCCGCTGTCTCGCTTCAGCTACAAGTAGTGGCTCTAAGCGCCCTTGATCTTAGCCGCGACACTCAGTTCATCGCTACAGTGGCAAACCGACATCGATTTTATATTATTTTGTGATTGTTTGTGGTGATTAGTGGTTGCTTTGTATTAGCTTTTCAGGTGATTTGTGGTGGTGCTGTCGGTGTTTTATGATGATTTTTCTTTGCTTGGTGTGGTGGCGATTTTGTATGGTCCGGTGATGGTGGTGGTCATGCTGTTGAGAGGTGGTGGTGGTGCTAGAGGCAGTGATGATGATGATGATGGTGTTTTTGTTACAAAATGTAAGGCGGTTTAGGTTGGTGGTGCAGGTGGAGGTGTTGACGTGGCGGCGGTGGAGGACTTGATTATTTGTTGGTGAGTGATGGTTGTGGCGTGGACCGTGTGGTAGTTTTGGGAGAGGGGGTGGATTTTGGCAGGTGACAGGGGTGCGGTGGTGCGGTGCGGTGGTGGTGTTGTGGAAGGTGTTGTGGGTGTGTTCATGGTGCTGTGACCAACAAATTTAAAAATCTGTGACCGATTCATAATCTGTGTCCCGTAATTTTTTTATTTGTGACCAAAAAAATAAACTGTGACCAATAAATTTAAAAATCTGTGATCGATTCGTAATATGTGACCCGTAATTTTTTTATTTGTGACCAAATAAATAAACTGTGACCTATAAATTTTTTGAGCTGTGACCACAAAATAATATGTGATGAATTAATTTGACGATATGTGACCAATAAGTAAATCTGTAACTCATAATTATAAACAAAAACTGTGACTTTATTATCTTTATTTAATAAATATTTTTAATTTATTAAATTCATACCTGATTTTTGAATTTTTAAACCATTTACCTTATTTTTGAATTGAGGTAAAGAATACACTTTAAATATGAATTTTTCCCTACTATATCAATATCATAGAGTTATTGCTTCTATTTCCCTCTTATTGAACCATTGGTAACTGAGTTATCTGTTCGTTAAGTTGGATCAATTTTTTTTTGCCCAATCTAAAGTTGGGCTGGATATGACTGAGTACAACCCGTTGCACTGTGTGAGTGTGAGTGTGAGTGTGTGTGTGAGAGAGGGAGGGAGGGAGAGAGAGAGGGCAGCGTGTCAGGCATATTCTCGCCACCCCATAAAACCCTCTCTGCGGTTTCCATTTACTGCACTATTTTCTCAGTCACTTTTGTACCATAATAATCAGTCTAGGCTCAATAATCAATTATGATAATGGGTTTGAATATCAACAACAGCAGATTAACCAGTTTACTACTTGCTAAAGCCCGTAACGGTTAACAAGAAGTGCTCGATTGAAGAAACATTAGTGCTTTCACATGCAGAGCTGGTCAACCATATTTTATAATGAAAGCAATCAAGTTCAAATTATAATTGACAATTTTCTTAATCAAAATCAAGTCATAGTTGAATTATATTAGAAGTTTATCGAGTTGTAATCAAAGTCAAATTAGGAGCTATTGAGTCATAATTAAAGTCAAAAAGTTGAGGTTGGTAGTATAGTTCTTGAAAGAGTTCAAGATATCCAAGAAGATTACATATGATCAAGGAAATGCAATTAAAAGTCTAAAGAGTGTTAAAGAGACGCACAAGTTATGTTCCAAATTCTCAATCACAACTTGCAACACATTTTTCACATGGAAAACATTGAAATTTGGAAAAGACTCTTTCTAGAAGAATTGTATCTCTTTGTGTTAGTCTTCCAACGCATTTTGAAACCTCAATCGAAAATTAGGAGAGAAAATTATGAAAAAAATATTGACGATTGCTCAATGACGCTTGCCCATCGATGGACTAGAGCTCGAGCGACGTGGTTATTAGAAGAACAGTAACATTCGATTTTCAAGCTGATTTTGAGTTTCTTTTCATCCCAAACACTGCCCACTATATATATGCTACCCCTATGAACGTTTCACAAGTGTATTGAATCAAATTTATTTCATAAAAATCAATTCTTTGATGATCCAAAACATTCATCGATTCCTAGATTCAACTATCACATATTATTTGATCCATAAATTCTTTAAAAATATATTTTATTAATCAAACCATATTATTTCATATAAAACTACAAGATAAAAACACATAAGATTTTTTGATCAAACACCAAATCATTTAATCGACTGAAGATAAATCGATATTAGGGATCGAGAGCCACAAATTCAAAAGGACTAAGGTGAGTACCAAGAGTCAGAATCTAATGTTAGGAGCACGCATTTCAGGAAGTTTAAAGTATAAATCAAGAGTCAGGATTTGTCCTGAGAGGCCTAATTTCCAGTAGGATCAAGGAAGACGGCATGAATTGAGATCAGAAGCTATAAAAGGTAGATGGGTCTGGAACGTACTATAGGTTTGCTTCAATTTATACTTTTTTGGCAAATAAAATATTTTTGTGTTAAGTGTATGTTTAGTTATACTATTTTTCGTAAAATGCATATTATTCTAAGAGTTTTCATGTCTTATGTCATATTCAAGACTTCCTGTATATCGAATTTGCGTATATAAAACCTAATTAATTAGTAGTATATAATTTGAGTGTGGTTTCCTTAAACTTTTCAATTATTACACAATTTTCCTAACAAGAATTGGCATTTTAATCTAGATTTTTAAAAATATTGTGATTCTTGGAGGTTGTGTGAAGAAACAAAGTGACTAAATTTCGTCCAAACAACATCATAATACTTGTAAAGTTCATAAATATAGTTGGGTTGAACGAGTTTATTCGATTTTCATGCGTTGATCCATAATTCGACCTAACCCAACCCGTTTACACAACCAACCAGTCCAACTAGTCCATGCAAAAACAACAAAAAAATCAACCCAAACTGATCGAGTTGATTCGGTTTGAACCATTTTGATGGGTTCAATCTGGTTTTGTCCATCCCTANTTTTTTTTTTTTTTTTTTTCCTGAGGTGGGTCTTGCCCCACCTCATGTGAGAAGTATGTAGGTTTTTGTACAAAGGAGAAAGCCCAAATTTATGAGCAGTCATAGTTACTGGGGAAATTTAACCTTAACGCAGTAAATTCGAAGTACAATTGTGTGAAATTTAAAGCATCACGACCAACTCTAATCTTACATATACAAGGTTGTCCTTGTCTTAACGGCTTAACCTTCTCAAAGGAATCTTAGGATGTATGCTAATTTCAGCCTTCCTTTTCCCCCCTCTTCTTCTAGAAGATTTTTCAGATGTTCAAATCCAGCAGCAGAAATGAAATGCACAATCCCAGATCACTTTTGCTTTCTGCGTCGAAAATAATATTTTTGAAAAAAAATTACCCAGTACTATTTATTAAACCCAGATCAATCAAATTAACCAGTACTGTTTTATTTATTATTGAACCCGTAAACTACAGTGTACTATTTATTAAATCCGAGATTTTTTAAAGAATTTATGGGGGTTATAATTGTCTTTTAAACTTGATGGCAGTAAGCCAGTGATGACAATTCATGGCACTCTTACCTAATTTCTTAAGCCTTTGTTAATAAACTGACAAAGCAAAAACCTAACCATAATATTCTCATAATTACGAGTTTATCTGTTAATAGAAATAAACAAAAGATTGTGTGAAGGACTTTTCTTATCTCTCACACACACAGTGAGCAAGTGTGTGAGAGAGAAAGAAAAACATACATGCGGAGACACAAAATCTATCTGCCTTCGTCTGAATGGTTGTGATTACCCATTTAATAGTTTTGACTAAAATTTGACTCCTCTTTTCTATCAAGAGTCAGCTGCACATCTGTCTCCCTTTAAAAAATCCCCGCTAAAATAAGTACCAAAATTAAAATTTTATTTGATTAATAATGCTATATATCAGTTAATCAACAGGTTTAATTATTAATTAAAATATTATATATTTTATGAGACGCACAATTTTTTAATCCCACTTTTATCAACTTTCACCTAAATTTTAATCCCACCAAACAAGAAACATATTAAACAATAATAAACTGTAAAGACAAACTCTTCCTCGAGCCCCTACCACCTCTCTCCTCCCTATCACCCCAGAATCTCTCTCTCCCTTGCACACACAATAAACACAGTTGGTCGTGCCAATTTGATAGAAAGTGATTCATAAATGAAGTGACATAACGTTAATTAATTGGATGAAAAAAGTGTTTAAAAATAATTTAATAATAAATATCATATGATATTATATTAAGGCCTACCTGTTGGAGCTTATTTCTCAATTTTAATTATAATTCTAATTGCTCAGCCGAAATAGTGAACTTTGGTGTGAGATGCTGGCCTGCATTTTGTGTAATAACACTCCAAAAATTGATTTAAAGTTGGAAATTTTTTCATGGCCTAACTATTGTATCAAAGATTATGCCCTGTTTGGTATATATTGAAATTTTCATTTTCATTCTTCTACTTATTTTCAATCACATATTTTTTAATAAAATAATATTTTCCATTACATCAAAAACTTTTCCTTCTTTTTCAACCACACATTCTCCATTAATCTACTATTCCAAAATACATTCTTCCAAAATAATGTGGATCAAACACACCCTATGTCATCAAAAAATAATTGAAAAACAAGAATTCTTTTTCTTGCTAAGGTGTAGTATTTGTAAGAGAAAGTAAAGGGAAATAAAAACATCCTTTTCCATTCATTTGAAACCTCTCCTCTTCTTCTGTTACTTTCTCAGGCACAGCACAACTTTTTACTTCATTGAGCGTGTGCGCGTGACCACCTCCATTTTTTCTTCAGATTTACTCGGTTCTCTCTTAGAAAAAATGAAATGGGTGACTGGTTGTTTTTCCATAGCTTTTTTTTAGCAGAAATCCTCATTAATCCATATAAGAAATGGGTTGGTTCAAGTATACATCACCTATAAAAGGTTGTACATTTGTCCCCTAAATCTCCATATTCCCTGTTAAAAGACCCATTTTTTAAACCCAGATTTTTCTCCAAGAACCCACTTTTTTTTTTTGTTCTAGATACCTTTTTAGGAGAGGACAAAAATGGGATGTGTTGCTTCAAAGTTGGAAGAAGAAGAGGAAGTGGTGGCTATATGTAGGGAGAGAAAACACCAGCTGAAGTTTGCTGTAGATAGAAGATATGCACTGGCTGAGGCACATTACAGATACTGTCAATCGCTCTTTGGTGTCTCCGCCGCCATTAGTCTTTTTGTTGCTCGCCATTCTTCGCCACCGGCGCCATTTTCCATTAGCTTTCCACCACCTTCTTTCCCCACTCCTCCAAAAGAAACTGTGGTTTCTAACCCTTTGTTTCTCCAGCAAACACCATCTGAACCCACCAAAGAAGCCATTGCCTGTGAATCCTGCAGTTCTTCAACAAGTTCAGAGTCTTCTGAGGAAGAATATGAGGAAAAGCTCGAGAAAGTAGAGCCACAGGTTTGTGGGTATTTCTACATGGACATGCCTCAGACAATGACTTCACCTGCAAGAGATTTTGGTTGGGATTTCTTTAACCCTTTTAATAATGTAACAAGGCCAGAGATAATAAGTGGTTATAATAGAATTTCTGAGGAGGATTTGAGGGTAGTGAGGGAACAAGAAGGAATTCCTGAGCTTGAAGAAGAAGAGGAGGAGGAAAGAATGGAAGGACAGAGAAAAGTTGTGGAGAGTGAAGAAAAACACAATTTCGAGCACGAAGATACCGAGATTGAGGCCGTGAAGGCGGTGGTTGGTGGTGGTGCTAGTGTAAGCCAGGCGGCGGAGCAGCTGCAGAAGGGTTTGACTGTTATTGATACACCAGTGAGAGGGAGGGAGCTTTTGGAAGCACTAAAAGATATTGAAGACCACTTTGTTAGGGCTTATGATTCTGGCAAGGATGTCTCAAGGATGCTGGAGTGCAACAGGGTCCATCTGCAGACTAATCTGGATGAAATAAAAGGTGCAAACTTTATCATTACTTTCTTGACATTGCATTCGAGCATCTTTTCTTACTAATTCTTACCTTTTTTTATGAATCTTCTTGGTTAACTTAACATCAGATTCAGTTATTGTGTGCCCAAATTTGTTGAGGCCTGCAAAGCAAAATTTGCAATTTTGTATAGGGCAGTGATGCCTTCATTTTTCAGTTCTTCCGTTCTCTTGCATTTCAGTTCAAAGCACTTAATTTTCCTTTTTTCTGATTCACACTGTGCTTAAAAGCTACTTTTCTTTGAAGGTATATATATAGATATCAAGTTCAGTGTTGGTGTGGAAATAACATATCGGTCTGCTAATATTTCGAGCATATTAATCTGCACTAATATTTTCCCTTGATGATCATATAAATGGGTGGTTCTGACTTTCTTCACCATTTTTTTTTTTTAATTCCAAATTTCTGTTTGTGGAATAGTAAATCCCCATTTTTTTTATCAGAAACTTCTACCCAAGTAGCCTTTTCCGCCCGAATTCATTCACATATCTCATGTGGGTGCAGAGAATTCAACAAAACTAATCCAAGCTATTCCGTGGAGGTCTGCTTCTCGATCTTCGTCATGTAAGAGTCTTGTTGCATCTAGTTCCAAGAACTCTTCGACATGGAAAGAGTTTAACAATGATCTGTTCGATGATTATGGAGGAATGGCTTCTGGAAGCCATTCATTGACACTAGGAAGGCTATATGCTTGGGAAAAAAAACTCTATGAAGAGGTCAAGGTAAATAGCTACTGCCCAAACACCCTGTAACTTCTTTACGATATAATCGTTTCTCCTTATTATTTATCATATGATGTTTGTATGGTAATAATGTTGTCTTAATTTTTTTAATAAATTATTCATTCAGTTTCCTATGTGAAATGAAAATTAAAGCACAATGCACCTTCTTATTCTTTCTACTAGTTTTTTACTTTCCAGTACTTGACTTTGTACTGCCTTTAGGATGGAGATAGAATTCGGAAAATATATGAAAGCAAATGCAATCAACTAAGAAATCAAGATGCTAGAGGAGATGAAGGACTGGCAGTGGACAAAACCAGAGCAGCAGTAAAAGATTTATATAGCAGGATCCTTGTTGCAATTCGAAGTGCTGAAACAATATCGAACAAAATTGAGAAACTCAGAGATGAAGAACTCTTGCCCCAAGTCAATGAACTTCTACAAGGGTAAGAACTGAGATGTGAACCTACTTATAAAATGAAAAAGAAGAAAAAATATGAGCATGTTTGGTACCAATTAAAATTCAATTAAAATTGAAAATATATCCGTTATTGGGTCTCACTCGTCTAATAAAAGTCAACAATAACGACTAGTTTTTCAATTTTAATTCGATTTTAATCTCTACCAAACGAGCTCTATATCTAACTATTGAATGACCTTGTTCTGCTCCATTTAATTGCAGCATGGTGAAAACATGGAAAATTATGTTGGAGTCCCATGAAATCCAGAACAAGATCATACAAGAAGTGAAGCTTTTTACCTGCCCTTCGTACGGAAAATTTTGCAATGAATCTCACCGGCGTGCTACACTTCAGCTGGAAACAGAGCTTTTGAATTGGCGTGCATGTTTCACAGAATACATTAAAGCCCAGAAAGCCTACATCAAGGCCCTCCATGGATGGCTGGCTAAGTTTGTCGTCCCTGAAGTTGAATTCTACTCTAGAGGCACTAGTTCACCTCCACGTTATTTAAATGGGCCCCCACTTCTTGTGGTTTGTCGAGATTGGTTGGCTTCCATGGACAAGTTGCCGGATAAGGTAGTTTCTTTTGCTCTGAAAAACTGCAGCATGGATGTTAGAGCTTTGTGGGTGCGAAAAGGAGAGGAACAGCAACAAAAAAGGAAAGTTGACAATCTGTCCCGAGAACTGGACAGAAAGATTCTGGCATTTCAAAAGATTGAGAATAACAGGTTTGATTTCAAACTCACTGACCACAACACAGAGCAAGCAATTGAGCATCGGGATGAATATTTGAAAGAAAAGAAGGACATGCTGGACAATTTCCGGAAAAGGGTTGATCTGGAGAAGGAAAAACACCATAACTGCGTGCAAGAAACTGAGAGGATCACGTTAAATGGATTTCAGGCAGGGTTTAATAAAGTTTTCGAGTCTATGGCAGAATTCTCCAAGGCTGCTTTAACTATGTATAGTGACTTGTTAAACAACATTGTGAATGCCGAGAAAGTTGGCAAACCAATCCCGTATTGAGTTTTCCCAAGTTTAAGAAAATGGCAGCAGATGCGAAAATTGTTGTGTAGACTTTTCTTGTTCTAGGAGTTGAGTTTGAATTGTTGTACATTTGACCAAAGCAACTCACTGACACAATTATTTATGGATTTCTATTAGCGTCATTGGTTGGCACTTGATTTCGTTTCTTAAGGTATTTAGCCCCATTTCTTATTTTGCAAGACTTGATTCCCTGATTCTTGCATATTTATTGGCAAGAATCCCAGCCAGTTGTATAGGATTGGTCTGAGAATTATGTGGGGAAGGCTATGTAAGTTTTTATTTCTCAGGATTTTAGCTGATGGTTAAATAGAACAAGGTTGGGGAAATTAGTTCTATTTTATCATCTGAATTATGCCTTCCTAGGAAAAGTACATTTTTTCATTTGTAACGTTCTCTATTCTATTTATCCTGGCCATATGTCCGAAACATTTAATTTGATGTTAGAGGAGGATGACCCGCTCCATTCTCAGCTGTAAAAGGCATCAAGAAATAGGCCTTTTCCTTAAACCCAACAAAATTTTCCTCATCTTTTTTCCCGTTCTTAAACAATTCTCAACTTCTCCTATGAGTTTCTTGTTTGTTACTATTCCTCATCTACAATTGCGATCAACTTTCGCCAGTCTGGCTACAATTGCGTCCTTTGGTAATGCAATATACCCTATTTCAACTCCCATCAATTTCCGTGACAATTAGGTCTGTGCGACTGTGCCCGACAACAATAAAAACAAGGGATGCTACTTGGGAGCTGAGTCTAATTTTTTGTGCTAACACATCTTAAATATCTGGATAGATTGACCACTGCATGCTTTCCGGAGGTGAAGTCGAGAGTAGTGCAAATGCCATGTAACATAACATTTCAGAAGTAAATATATTCACTAATTTAGGTTCTTGAACATTATCTTTGTACAAGTTTAAGGAAATACACATCCTAAATAAGCATCTATAAAACCATGCAAAGACAGTTGACCTCCCATGATATGATCTGGGATGCGCCAACAATTATCAAGAATTCGAAGCATGTTAGAGAGGATTTGAGCCAAGTCTGAGACTTCAAAGAGATGATAAAAGCAATAAATTTACATGTTCGAGCAAATGAGTCTATAATATTGAAGTTAACATGCCAAGGAA
>CAIGRO010219956.1:0-17140 GCA_903798355.1 Fraxinus baroniana | reverse complement strand
CAGAGCTCATTGTGCTCCAACAAGCGATTCGATCCCGTTAAGGCTCTAAAATGAGCACGTGGATTTTAAGATTGGGCGGCTCAAATGAGCCACCATCTTGTGGGGGCATGTTAAGGAACAAAATCTCACATCGAATAAAGATGAAAACTTAGATCAATTTATAAGAATTTTGATTACTCCTCCTAATAAGGTTGATATTTTAAGATGGAATCTCAAATCTTAAAAGACGGAAGGGTGTGGGTTATGATGGTGGTTGTGGTTGTGGTTGTGGTTGTGGTTTTGGTTGTGGTGTGGTGAGGTGGAAGAGATGGTGAATTTGAGGAGACGATGGTAGTGGTGGAGCTGCATCTCTAATGCCCTGTTTGATAGGTGATAAATTCCATGTAAAATGGAAAAGATTTTCCATCTTCCAATTTTTTCCCTATTTGATTGGCAAAGTTTTCAATGGAATTCTTTTTCTTGCTACAACCTCGCACACCTAGTTTTCAAGGTTTTATGGAATTTGTTTTGTTTTGGTTTTGGTGGATTTTGATTTTCCAACTTTTTTTTTTTTGCAATTAGAAAAAATTCTATCAACAATGATAAAAAAAAATTCACTTTAATGGAAAATTTTCATGTAAAACAAAGTCAAACGAATATTATTCGGTATGGTAATTTTTCTTGGCAATTAGAACAAATTCTAGACCCAATGTTAGAAAAAAATTATCACTTTCATGGACAATTTTCATAAAAAATAAAGTTAAACAAACACCAAACTTTCAACATTTTTCAAGTAAAAAATTATACCAATCAAAATTAATCACAATTCCCGATAAAACAATTTATAGGCAATTCAATTCCCTATAATTCATTTTTTCCATCTATTTTCCACATTTGCAGACAAACGGACCCTAATTGTGCACATTTGTGTGGTTGATAAAATAGGTAATGGTGGTGAGATGGTCCGACGTTTGTGATCATTATTTGGGTAATTGTGATTGATAAAATAAGTAACTTGTGATCAATAAATAATATATCATTAAGAATGCATAATTTGCGAGTAAATTTGTAATTGTGATTAACAATTTATATTTGTGACTGTGATTTTGTGGGATTTATGACTGATATGTGACCGTGACCCAATTATGCGATTGTATTCGTGACCTGATTAATTAATTTATAGGTCACCAACTTTCATTAGGGTTAACAAATGTAACCACCTAATTTTTGGAAAAAAAAAATTCAAAAGTTACATTATTTTTGAAAATATATCTTGAAATCTTTATAGTTAAGAGGTTGTCTGGGAGCAATTTTAATCAGGGAAAACCGGCTTTTTTTTACTGTTTACGTGGGCAACGGTCATAATTTCAATATTTGCTGCAGAATTTTGTCTCACATGTGTCAGAACTAACGGATATAAAATCAATTCTTCATCTCCAAAAGCTGCGCCAGACAGCCTCTAAGTAACTTGTTCAATATTTAATAGAGCCCAAGACAACATAAGTTCGAAAAAATGATCCAGTATACTAAATGGGCCAAAGTTATAGCCCAATCTCATAGAGTCCAGAGTTGGATAAAGTTCGAAAAATGGGCTGTTAGCGTTCGGTTGGAGATCCAAATAAATCATCTTAAAAACAAAAACCATCAAGGGAATTGATGGAAATAACACTAAGATTAGGCACATAACATCACGAGTTGATAGTGAGTATTCTATGCAAGTAATTTTATTAAGTACTTGTCTCAAAGTAATACGATAAAAAACAAAGATTACTCGATTCCTTGTTGAGCATCAGGAATGAGTAGGGCACCTCATTCTGTCTTTTCTTATAGTTAAGGCTTGTTTCGTGATTAGAAACAAATCGTGAAGACTATATAGAGTTTGTCATTGAAATGATGACTTAGTTTTACGATAGTAGAGATGATTGCGTCCATTTCATTAGAAATAAAAAAGGTGCTTGAAAAATCTTCCACTTTTTTTAATTTAACCAAACATGATATGGATTCTATCCACCCAACACCAACAACTTCTTGAGAATTCTCCCCTCAAATTTGTACTTGAAAATGTACAAAACAATGGTTTGTCCACCAACAAATCTACTAAAGAATTTTCTCAGCCGGTAGCGGGCCTAAAAACCGCCAAAAGAGGTGGTAGTTGGAGAGCCAACCACCAACTTGAGATGGAGCTACGCCGACTCCCGAGTCCCAAATAAAGGTAGTACTAGTGGTACATTGGGGTGTCCATTATGGACACTCCAATGTACCGCTAGCACTACCACCCAAATAATATTACCACGGATGTGAATCTTAGCCAGTTTGACAGAATTTTATTTTTGAAAAAATGAGTTTTGGCATAATGATTTTTTTTAAAATGTGTTATTAAAAAGTATGAAAAAATGTGGATTCACGTGCGTTATTTTTGTGTTATTTTTGTCAAATAGGATTTTAGTGTAAACCATCTAGATCATTGTCGGGTTCCTTTAAAGTTGATGTCCGGCTTGAAATAGATGTCTCGGTCGACCCTCTCAAATAAAGATTATTATTATTTAGAATGACAATAATCGAAAGAGCAAATTTCATTGCATTCGGTGGACATCTTCCAATTTTCTTTTCACATTTATTTCTAATAATAATTCTACCAAATTTTGTTATAAGTTCGGTTGATTTTTATTTTTCTATAACATGGTATTGATGTTTTCAATTATTAATAAAAGTTAGGATGATCAGATGATAAGGGCGCTAATAAAATTATCGGAACGTTTAGATATATCTACTGATTTCTGTACTTTATGTAAAAGAAAAAAATTGGAAACACATTTTTCAATTTCACATCTGACCATGATATAATCGAAAAATTACATCACCAGAAAAACATCCAACCAAAAATAAAATGTATTTCGCTTCAATTATATGTAGATGTGCAAGCAATAAAACAAAAGTCAACTTCATAAAATTAGATATACAAAGGCCATTTTAATTTAACAAAGATTTGATTGGTCTCCATAATAATCAAAGGTTGAGACCAACCTACTATCCCAACAATAACCGGAGGAATGAAAGGGTCTTAATTTCAATTTATTCTAAAATATCAATTATTCAAATGATGCCATCTTTCTAAGTCGACCTCCCGTCACTGAAAGTCACACACACACCTCCTCGCTTCAATCATCATAAACGTAAGGTACATACATATCCTTACATATACACACATATAAAACTGTATGTTATATCCGTGTTGTGTACTTGTTTGCCTTATGTTTTTATATACGTGTATGTGTAATTGAACTGCAGGTATTGAATTTGATTGACCTTTCGATTGTTTTGATATTTTATTTGTTTTTTATATTGATTGATGATTTTTAATTGGTACTCTAGCGAATTTCATAGCTGATTGCAGGCGCAGCTACGAGTTTTCTTGAAAGTTCAATGATTTTGTGTGCTACTGATTTTATATCTAGTTTAGGGCTTCTGAGATACTTAATTGATTGAGCTCCTGGTTTTAACGCTTCAAAGAATTATTGTTTGTACCTGTACGAGGACGGATATTTTTAGTTTCTGTTTGTTTATTTATGTCAAATTTATGAGTCAATAGTATTGATGCCTGTTGCTAGGGTGTTTATGTTGTCAGAGTTGTATTTACTGCAGGGATTTTTTTTTTCTTTATTGCGAATATTCGAAAATGTTTTGTTAATTTGTTATTTATAGTCTTGTTCGTTACTACTTTATTATGTTGTTGTTGTTCAACTTCGTTGTGATTAGGGGTTGATTTTGAAATGTTTGTTGTGGTAATGAGATTAGGTTTGAACACACTGACGTACAAAGATTCTGTTCAGAAAATTTATCTGAATTTCCCTTAACAGGTCACTTCTGTTTTTCTTTCTTTTTGACGTTCATCAGAGTTAAACATCCCACTGCCCTTGTGCAAATTTTAAAAATGATTTATTTTATTGGAAAATTATCAGTTTGGTCTTAATGTTTCACTTATCAGGTTTCATATGTGAATCAACTACAATAATGTTGTGATTTTGCGGCTTCTTTTTCTGAAGGTTATTTGATCTAATTTTCATGTAGTTAGTTGTATCTGCCCTTGACACCACGTACCTGCAGTTTCTAAACATGAATACGAGTGTTTTGGACATCAAGTGGATATTACCAGCTAGCTTCCTCTAAAAAATTTGGAATAAGCAAAAATAAATAAAGTTTTAAGTATCATGAATGTATCAGTGTTCTGGGTGATTGGGAAAGTAAACCACTTTTTTTGTCAGTAGAGATTTTTTAAATGATGAGGTGGGAGAAGTGATGATATCTTTGTTAGTTTGAAATTCTGTATCTTGTATAGAGCTGAAGTGAAAAAGTAGTCAACTCCTAGGGTTTTGGAAATCTTCATTTTGAATCTTGGGTTCTTGTATTCCGTGGGGCTCCAATTAGAAGAAGAGGAACATGTTACAACCATTATATTGTATTTTGTCTTCTGAAAGACGAAAATGTATTTCCCAAAATTTGATCAAAGTTTACCCCCTGTGGTTGTTAATGTGTTGGCTTCCCGCCATCCACTTTTAGTTTCATAATGCACGTGACAGAAATTCAACCATGACATCTAGATATTGGATATGCAAGTATCACAACTTCCTTGTATCGGACAATTGCATTGTGCTTCAAGTTCTGTGGATACTCAGCCTCTTGAACTCCAAACTGTGTTTAGGATGGAATACTGATACTATTGTTATCAAATATTTTATCACCTTGACGTTTTGCTTTATGTGACCTCCATATTGTTATGACCAAACTTTTGTCAATTCCATTTTGGTTTTGCGAATGATTTAGATCATACTTTCACTGATGTTTTTTCCTTTTCATGTGTAGGGACGAAAGACAATGAGCAGAGTGCTTGTAGTTTCAGTTGGATAAAATAAATAAATAGTCATGGGCGGCTGTTGTTGCTGCTGCTGTGCACCCAAGACTGTAGAACTCAACCCTTCACCACCATTCTATCATGTGAGTATTTTTTTTTTTTTAAACATCATGCCACATGCTCTTTTTGCATCAATTTAATCTAAATTACACCTCGAATAACTACCAAAATATAGATGGTTTGGATTGCTAAAGATTTTTTTTTTTTAAAGATGGAACCCCCAAGTCTTAGCCCCTGTTTAACAACCATTATTTCATTAATTCGCATACTCATTTTCAATCACAAATTAACACAATATAATATTTTGCACATAAATCCAAAAATATATTATAATTTTTAACCGCACATTATCCAAAAAATCACTATTCAAAACTCTATTTTCTCAAAATAATGGTCATGGGCTTAATATGGTATTAGAGCTCATTAAACTCCAACGAACAATTTGATAAAATTAAGACTCAAAAACGTTCACACGGATTTCAAAATTAATTTGCTCAAACGAGTCATTATCTCGCAGGGTATATTAAGGGATAAATCCCGCATTGAGTAACTACCAAAATTTAGACCGACATATAAGGTTTGGGACCACTCCTCTTAACAAAATTAACCTTTTAAGATAAGGCAATTTCTTTGATTATGATCAGTCTCTAGTCATATCTTGGACAGCCATTAAATGCAGATTTTTTGAATGAAATTCTACCTCCTGGGTATGATAATCACATGGACCTCCTCTCTAGTAATTCCAGTGGTATCCCCATTCTGTAACATTAAATCTTTGTAGCACTTTGCCATTTCATCCTAACCTGTTCTAATTCTATCCCTTTTGTCCTCATTAAGTCCTCGTTCCTTCTGTAGAATGACTCTAGTTTCCTATTCTTATCATGACTAAAATGACAATCTATATATCTTGCCTTGGTTCTACTTAATCTAAAACCCTTATATTCCAAAGCGCTCCTCCAAAATTTAAACTTACAAATTATCCACCCTCCATAGTCTCATCAACACATCAATTGAAACAACGTTATCAGAATCAATATGCCTCATAAGTTATCCATGACTAAAGCAAAAATAATGACCCTGGACAACACAGAGATTCTTAGGGCCCGTTCGGTAGAGATTAAAATCGAATTAAAATTGAAAAACTAGTCGTTATTGTTGACTTTTATTAAACGAGTGGACCCAATAACGGCTATATTTTCAATTTTAATTGGATTTTAATTCCTATCGAACGGGGCCTTAGTAATAAGAAATTCGCTAGTACTACTGTTGCTAGATCTTATACTCTTGACAATTCCATCATGCACATCTTATACCATTAAAAATACCTTTACTCTAGCATCTAAGATAAAACTTAAGTGGACAACTGTCTTAAAAATTTTTAAATTAATAAAGACTACACATAAATATCGCATCTTTACTCTGTAAATTTTGCACTGATACTTTTTGAAAATTTGTCCCAATGAATTTACGATTTCAGAAATAAATAGTTAATGGTAGTTTCCCATCATTGGGCTTTCTAATAGTTCTTTAGAGTTTTATGGTTCCATTTATAACAAAACACAGTAACAATTATTTCCATATCAATGATTATTGATAATAACAATTACTTCCCTCATAGTAAATTATGTTAGTGATTTGGTAATTATCGATATATTATAAATATTAATTTATTAATGTAATTATAATTGTCAAAGTTTCAAGGTATGATGTTTTTTATATATCTCTGAAATTTATTAGAAGTGTTACAATCTGTACTTTTAGAACAATTATCTTGAAGTAAATTATATAAGAAATTCAATAAATATACTAGTAAAGAGCTGAACATATAACGTAGTAGTGCATTGTACTTTTCATTTTGCTTAACTCACATACATGTTGTTGATAGGATCCATCTGTAACAGCAGGAAAAAGAATTAGTGCAGGAAATATTTGTGTATTGATTGAATGAAAATTACATCTAAAGGAAGATATAGCTATGCGAGAGAGCCACACTCTCCTAATCTCACTTTCACTCACTCAATTCCCTCCCTCTCACTTACTATCCTTATTCTATTTATAACCTACTTGTTACTGCTTCTATCCACCTTAGCTCATGCTAACAGAATTTGTTGTTACCCCCAAGTCTTCTTGATCCTTCTAGAATAGGTATATTTGATTGGGGTCTATCAGTTGTATAGTCTCCTTTCATTCCTGTTTAGCTTGCTTGAGTTGAGTCACAATAATTGGATTTTCAATGAGGCTAAAACAAATTTTTTTCCTATTTCAACGAGGTTAACCGTTAATTAATAATTTAATATGTGTGTGTGCATGTGCTAATAAAATGTAGTGAAAAGAGCAAGTCCAGTGTTACCCTTTTTTGGAATGAGTTTTCTATGCATACCATCATGATAAAAAGTAATCTATGCTGATACTCCTAACAAACTGTTCTTCACCAAAATCGTCTGATTTTCTTTGTGGAAATGCCACTTGTTTTGCAGTATCCAAGAGTGTCAGAGGTGCATGAACCACTGTCATCTCACCATGAAACAGTTTCTGCTCTCTCTACAGGGCTTTTGGTTGATACCAATCTAGATACCTCAGTCCTGGACACTTATAGGCCGCCTCCTGCACCAATACCTTATGATACACATGTAGCACGCCCTCATACTCCATCACGGGATCGAGAAAGTTCTGGAAGCAAGAGTGAGCCGGCTGTGGAGACCACAAAAACAGAATCTGTTGAGGAAACTAACTCTGGCAGCACTTTGGACACAAAAGTAAAAAGTTCAGACTTCGACGAGAAGGTGCAATTTAGTATTGAACTGAAAGCGTCAGAAGAAGTGAAAAATGAAGACGATCTTAAGAAGTCTAGTGAACCTCTCGTTTCATCTCCTCTGGATGAGGAGGATGTTTGTCCCATCTGTCTTGAAGGTGATTAGAATCAGTTACTCTTTTTCAACTCCTGATATAAACTGTTGTGTTAACTTGTGTTTGGACTTGAAGAAGTAAATCTTAACTTTTTCTCTCTCCTTCAGAATATAATGCAGAGAATCCAAAACTAATCACAAAATGCGATCATCATTTTCACCTTGCTTGTATTCTCGAGTGGATGGAAAGAAGTGATACTTGTCCCATGTGTGATCAGGTTTGCAAAAAAATTCCAAGTCCTGTGTTTTCTTTAACTGATCTTTTGTTCAAAATAACACTGTTCATTACCTCGACAGTACTGTGAAGATATTGTTTTCTTCAATGCAGGAAACAGTATTCAGTCCTCCTATTGATGTGTAGCCGCTGAAATACAGCAATTCGGGTTTTAGCTTTTGCATTTGGAGCATGTGAAGGTTAAATGCATTGAAGAAACTATAGGTTTGTTAATTTGTCTTTGGAGACACTTCTATTCTTTTCCTTATATTTGGTAGTGATGATTTCTAATGCCTTTTTTGCCCCAAGTTGGTCATTATATTTGTAAAAAAATCTTGTATTTGGATTCCAATTTCGTGTCGATAGACCAATGCAATTTTTGCCCAAGATTGTGTATACATAGTTCATTATATTTGTACAAAATTCGTTCTTTTTTTTTTTTGGATACCAGTTTTGTGTTGAAATTGTTGGGCACCACATATATATATATTCACTCTTCTTTTTTACAACAATTTTTTTATTATTGTCGCACAATTAGTCTTCATATGTGGATACCATCTAGAAATTTGTACTTGGTGCTTAGAAATTTGAAATGAAACCATTGTTCCACGAGAGCTGTATACTGACAAATTTTGGAAATTCAAAAGAGAACTTTAGTATTGACGTGCAATGAATCGAATTGCATTCTATACAAAATACACAACAAATAACGTGCACGACTTCCTTGGAATGGTTTCAACATGTAGTAGCTCTGCCTCTAATTATATCGCCTATCATTAAATCAAGCTTAGTTCGTGACTTGTGACTTCTTGAGTTCCTTCGTATAATTGTCATTTAAAAAAAGCGTACCACAGCAAATACCAATACGAAGATGACCCTAGGAGCAAACAGACGATTTAAAAGGCCTACTTTTGGCACGCCCCTTAGGTTCCAACTTCTGCAGAAAATAACAATCCATGACAAGAAATCTTGAATCATTAGTACGACCTCTGCAAGGAGAAAGAAATGTTGTGTGTACAGAACAAGAAAATTTAAAAAATAAATTCTAGAACATCTTTATGATGTTAATATAGTATAAAGATTTTCTCAGAGAAGATTATTAAATATATTCTATAGAACTGTTTACAAGAAATTTAAAATCTATGGTGATGTATGACTTTGAACATTAGCAAAGAGTCTCGTAAGTTTACTAAGTGTTTCCCGAGCAGATATCGTGTCAGGATGATTTTCACCACATATTGAAGTTCTAATAAAAATAGCCTTCCTTATGAGATCGTCCCCTATATCGAACTGTCCCCCTCGTAGCATTAGCTTAGCCCGGACTTCCAACACAGTAGCTCGTGCCAATGCGAGGTCCTGCCAAAGGTACGGATTCAGTTGGGCACTGGTTTGAATAGGCTTCCAACAAAGTGATTTATCCAACCATTTCTCGACTGGGGTAACAAATGCTTGATCTGCGGCTTCTAATGCATCTGTACAGAGTCGAAGGAGTTCTAAAGCCACGCTGCATCTTGAGAAGGTAACAAATGTCCTAATACCAAGTGGCAAGATTACTTCTTTCACAAGAAACAATAATTCAGACACCTTAAGCTCGACTACTACAGGGTCCTTTCCGAATCCGAAAAGCAAGAAACATGCTGCCCATATGTGTTCAGAGTGATGAGATATTGACCCTCGACTAATGACAGCACGTGCCATGGCTTGAGCAACTCCAGTGATTCCTCTCTTCTTTGCATAAAGTTTGACAAGCTGGTTGAAATGAATATAACCTTCCTTAGTACAAGTTCGTCCAATATTAAATCTTATTAATAAGGAAGATGCTTCGGCTTCTGATCTTCGAGCGTATGATGATGTGAAGCCACAAGTTAAGGAACGCAGAATCTTTTTCCATAGCCGGCGTCGTTGGTGTTTCTCAGGTATTTTATGAGCTGCCAGTGCTAAAACAGATACCGGAATCGGAGCAGGTGCAAACCAACCACTTGCCAGGACCATTCTAGTCGCCAAACTCTTCGGTCCATCTGCATGGTCAAATATGGAAAAACAAACCTCAAAGAGTTGCGAAAGGAAATTATTCCTCCGCAGTAAGTGATTTTCCCTTCCATTCCTTGTCGTGTCCCTTGACAATATCCGATTTATGGTATCCAATAGCCTGCTCGGATTTATAGGAAGCTCGGACAATATTGCTCCCACAATAGCAAGTCCAAGAGTTAACCTCCCAAGTTTATCCTCGATAGCCCGCAGTGCATCGATTTCTGTAATTGAGAGATCCTTAACGCATCCCTGCATTAAAGACATTGCCTCTACCTCTGACAGGTAAGAAAGTCTCAATGGCTCGAGGTTCATTACACGAGAGAGGCGTGTGGATATAATAACGTGGGTTTCCCCACCAAACCGGGGAAGTAGATCCATTATGAGTTTGTGATCCCACCAGTCCTTCTCACTCTCTAGATTATCGATCACTACAAGGAAAGGAATGTTTCTCATGAGCTCCTTTCGAACTCTGGCTATGGCTGCCTCTTCTTGTTCTTCAAAGCTCTTTGTCCGGCTCTTTTCCATGCAATTATCCACCCCTACGTCGACTTCTAAGAATGACCACAGGTTTAAATAATTCTGCCGAATGTATCTGCTTTCCCCTCCTATCCATAGAACCATTTTGTACCTCTGATGGAATCTGTAAGCAAACTCAAGAAGTAGCTCTGTCTTCCCAATGCCCGAGTCTCCTGACACACAAGCAATTCCCTTGCCGTACAAAACTTTCGTCGATCTCAATCTCCTTCCATGCTTTCCAGTGCTCTTTAGCTTTGGTGTATGTTGAGAAAATTCAGTGCTTTGCATTTCAATTTCCTTCTCCGATTCCTTCCATACAATCGGTTCTTTCCCCTTTCTCTTGCTACTTTCACTGTATCTGTCCCTTCGCTTTTCATCCATTGAATTACTCCTGCTCCAACCAATCATCAAGTTCTTTCGTTTCGGTTTGGCCTTGAGTTCAAAATAGTCTCTCTCTGCATCTCCACTGACATCACCAAAAAGCATGAATTCCAGCTCAGATAACTCCTTTTTCCGACCAATGAAATTCTCATTTCGAGGGAAAGGGAACTCCTCTTGTTCGGCCTTCTCTCTCCACTTAGTTACTCTATCAACAATACTTCTCCTTCCTAACCTGAATGCCAAAAGAGTGACAGCTCTCAATATACAGTCCCTCCATTTTCCTTCGTGGGCCTCTAGTTTCCACTCATCAACACGAGAAAGGGCGCTCACGGCATCTTTCCATTCTTTCTCGAGTCCTCCATAAAGCAGCCACAGTTCACCGCCATGTTTTTCCCACAGCTCTCCCCTTTTCTCAATTATATCTCTCACAAGGCAGTCATCTGGACCCAAATCAAAGTATACAGGAACCAAATTCTTCTTACTCGAGAAGAACCGGAGCTCTTCAATGGTGTACGGATTTCTGAACGACTTTCTCGTCAAGATAACAACCCCAAATGTACTACCATCCATTGCCTTCTCAACAATGCTGTGCTTTCGTGAATTCCTGTACCGAGCTCTGTCCGATACAAAACAACTTAACCCTTGAACTTCTAACTCTGCCCGAAGCCAATTAGTAAACTTAAGCAATAAAGGTTTGCGGCCATGGAAACCTATGTACACGTCGCAACTCCTGAGTCTATTAGAAGAAAAAGAAGTTGGAGGAACCATAGTTTCAACCAATCTCCCAATCTTTTTGCTCTTACCCCTATTTCTTGTGAAACCATCATGACCAATACTATAGCTCGATAAAGGACTATTTGATATGCATGTTGAAGCAGAAACAAGATCTACCTTCCGGATATCATTTGAGGTACAAGCTGCTGAAACAGGACAAACATCATTTGAGGCAAATCTGTTGTTTGTTAAAGATTCTGGTTCTGGTGTCGCCAAACACGAATTTGTACTATCACCATGACACGGATTGTTGGAATGAGTTGTTAACCGACCCGTTGGTGATCTTGGGGAGAAGAAGGGCGATTGATTTGCTGAAAAGAATGTGGAAGAGGAGGATGAGAGATTCCTCAATGTCGTATTGGGCAAAGACCCAAATCTAGAACTGTCTGCCTGAAGATCCATATTTACCCTCGCTTGATTCCGCGTAAGCTAAAATCCCCATGCATTCTTGAAAAGGAAAGCGCATCTGAAATGGAGAGAAATGAATTTAGGACCTTCAAATGAGTACATCATTATTTGAACTAAAATGTAACAGAAATTATTTATAATTTTATTAGATAGAACTGGGCAGGTATTAAATAAGAAAAAGAAGTTAAAACTCTTAAACAGTTTTAAACTACTTACAAAGCATGTACTTTTTAAGTCGCAAGGGTTGAAGTTGCAGCATTGCAGTGCCAGACCAACAAAGAATCGAATAGAACTCTTAAGGGGGGGGTGGAAAGAGTAATATGAAAATCAAGAACAGCATAATTTTGGAAATCAAAAAGCTGCAACATTATTCTGAGACAGATTATCAATAAAAAGAAGATTTAACGATGACAAACTAAAGTATTATTCCAATAAATATATCCACGTAATATTACATAAGCAGAGAACTCATGATTAAATTTTACAAGAGCTCACAGAGGCAATTATATGAATTTTTTTAGTTTTTTTCCTCTAGGACTAGGATCCATCTTAAAGCATTAGAACTCGCAATCATACAATGAGAAAGATGCTTAATTCCGAAATATATCTAAAAAGATCTAATGAGAGCATTTAAAATCTTGAAACTCAAAAGCATTTTAGATCTTAAATAAATTTAAAAATTCCAAAACTTTCTTAAATAAATGGCACAATCCCAATCAATAGAATAAACCAATTTTGACAACAATCAGATCTGAAGAACTTACTTAAATCAAAACCAAGATTTTAGGTACAAAGATTCAATCATTTTCTCTTTAAACCCAGCAAAACCCACTTCTTCAAATCAATTATTATCTACCCAAAATCCTTATTTTCAAAACAACCCGAACTCTGAGGAGTGCCCACGAACTTTTTGAACCTGTCAAAAAAAATTAAAAATTCAAACACTAATATAAACAGGTGTAAGTATATATGTGCAAGTGCTTAGTCACATTACCTAAATACAAGGAAAATCATAAGAAAATGAAATTTTCAATGCTGGGAAGTTTGAAAGTTTTTTAACTATTTAAGAGAGAAAGAGCACAGATTTCAGAAAGTGACAAAAAAAAAATAAACCCAGCAAAACCCACTTCTTCAAATCAATTATTATCTACCCAAAATCCTTATTTTCAAAACAACCCGAACTCTGAGGAGTGCCCACGAACTTTTTGAACCTGTCAAAAAAAAAAAAAAAATTCAAACACTAATATAAACAGGTGTATGTATATATGTGCAAGTGCTTAGTCACATTACCTAAATACAGGGAAAATCATAAGAAAATGAAATTTTCAATGCTGGGAAGTTTGAAAGTTTTTTAACTATTTAAGAGAGAAAGAGCACAGATTTCAGAAAGTGACAAAAAAAAAAATGGAAATGGTAAAATAAGTTTACCTTATTTGCAGAAAATCTTAAGGGGTTTTCAGAATTCAGACTTCAGTATTCACAGTAAAGACCATCAAAAATCCATTTTTTTTCTCTCTCTTTGTTCCTTGTTTACGAGTCCACCCACACTTCCTGCTGTCCTCTAATAAGTAAATCGCAAAACCTACCACTCTCTCTCTATAATATATTGTATTGACGAGTGTATAGGTCTGAGAAACTGAGAATAAGGTCTGCACCGTTGGAAGCCGGTGATATGAATGGGACCCAACAGGAAGGACGGATCTGACGAGGAATTGCGCTTCTGCAGATGGCTTCTAACGACGAGGACTCCCACTTTCCTTGTAATGTTTAAAAATAGGGAAATTTACAGAAATTGTGAATTTCTACTTGTCAATTGAAAAGTGTCTAATTTTGATAACTTTTGAAAATGACCAAATTTAGTATCAAATTGTCTATTACACCCTCAAGGAAAAATGAAGCATTTTTTTCAATTTGTCACAAATTTTGAAAAGAATAAGTAGCTTCCATGAGCATCTACATTAATATTAGCTAATACCTAATGAATTCGTTTGCTTTTATTATCTATTAGACGTTGACCAATAATTTTGGAAAAAGATGAAGAAGATGAAGTAGAAAAGTCATTAGTATTAAAAAAATAACTAAATGCTTCCAATTCATAAGAAAATTATATAATTTCATTTAGAAAAATTTAATCTTATTCAAATTTGCAGTTAATTAGGTTTTCCAAAATTCTCGATAGAAGGTAATTTTTCTTGAGAGATGATTCACGTACAGCCCGTAAAATTCACAGACCACGCATGCACAGTGGGGTGGGTTTTTTTTTTCAATTTTTTATTCATGGGTGGGGCCCACCCCCATATGAGAAGCCTGGTAATGGCTTGTGAAATTTTCCCCTGTACGTGGGGATTAACTGATTTTTCTTTGGAATCTTGTTTTTGTTGATAAGTTGTATTTAATAGTTGTTATTCTTTACATTTCATGATATTTTCGACATTTTAAAAGTTGTTATAGACATTTGGACCATATTTATCTTAGCACTTCATTTGCTTAGAAAGAGATTTCCTTCTGAACATGATATAATTTTCTACATATCATGATATTCTTGATATTTTAAATGTACTTCTCGATATTTCATAAATGTTTTATTTATCCATTTATAGGGAGAAGTGAACATTTAATGCATGTTGACATTATACTTTTTAAAATGAGTACTATAGGTTATGTGTCGAGTTATTATTGGTCAATACAAGTTTAAAATTTGTATTGACCAAATGAGGGCATTTTTGTCTATATTATAGTAAAATAGACATTGAAGGAATTTTGGACATTTTTTGCAAATGAGTATGTAAAGGTGGACATTTTTTGCAATTTCCTCCTAAAAATATATGAAAATATGCCCTTGTTTGATCTTTATTTTTTTTTTCAAATATAGCTTTCTCTCTTTTATTAACCACATTTTTTAATAAAATAATATTAAATCCAAATCCAAATTTTTTCCTTATTTTTTAACCACGCATTCTCCATCAATTTATTATTTCAAAATAAATTCTACACCTAAAATGATGTTCAAAGAGGGCATATGTATAATAGAGAGTTAAAAAAGTATAGATTCCGTTGTAAAAGAAATTCAGAAAAATAGATATAGGACTGAATTTTGATGTGGCCGGTTTTGTTTCAAATCAATATTCCTTTGAACCCACAATGTTATTTTATTTGTTGAAAAGTAAAAATAGTAATAAAAAAAATAAACAAGTAAACAATACGATAAATTGAGATATTTTAATTTTCACACAACTTCTTTCGAAAATCCTCAGGAGGAACGGGAAACGGTGGACCTCATCCTGTCCTGCCACATTGTCGTCTTTAAGCTAGTTGATTTTTTTACGTGATATATGGGATTAGCAATTTCTAAATATGTGTTTTCTGACTTATAATTATGACACGGCAAACAAATAGGAAGGAATTGTTCTTTCATTGCATCGATAGTAGAAAAGCTAGAAAAAGCCTATCTATTACTTTGAGAAGAGACCAACAATTCCGTGGGGGAAAATGTACCTTCTTATGTTGCGATCGTTTGTTTTTCGTTTGCTAGGTTATTAGTTTATTTTTTGTCCCGACTCCTGAGTCCATAATTGTCGCTGCATCATTATTTGTGCGGTTTTCACTTGACTTCTTGTAGGGAATAAGAAGAGCCTCGTTGATGCTATGGAGAAGGGAATTAATTTACGGGAGCATATTGTGAAATTATACAATGATAATTATCACTAACGTGCAACGCACGTTTTCCTCACTAGTATTATATAAAATATCATAACTATATAAGTGGTCATTCCTTTATTTTTTTTCTTAATTGATATATACTAATGATTTGTTTAATAAATCTTTTTTTATGGTAATGAATCACTTACGAGGGTTTGATTGAAGAAATCATGATTTATTTGGTAATAATTATTTTATAACAATGAATTAAGGGTGTTATTTTATATTGAGATGACAACGACGAGTTAATTAGTTCATTTAATTGAAACAAGTAGAAATGGTAAGCTGCAGCCAATGTTTTAAAATGCGTAATGCGTGAGAATGTGTTTCGATAGAATATCAAGTATGAGCTCGCCTATGCGAAACATATGCGTAATTATGCGTTTTGCAATTTTTAATATTATTTTAAATATTTTAAACTACTAAACAAATAAGATAATACATTTTTTGAACATTATACATATTCTTTAAATTTCAACAAAAATATATTACTCGAAATCATAAATACTACAATTACTTGACAATAAAAATCTACAATTAGATTCGAGACGAACATCGGCTTAAAAAATCACAAGTCTTATCTAACTCTGCCGAAATCCAATTCAATCTCATCTTCTTCATCTAAGTCATCTGATGCAAAATATTCATCAGGCTCCCTCATTTCAATTCAAGAATTTCTAGTTGTAGATTGTAAGATATCATTTTCAACCTCTTCTTCATCGTTACAACTATCAATAATACATTATTTGCTTGTAAAATTAGAGGAATTCGAAGACGGAGACTTGAGCTCAGCGTAGAAAGTTTGCAACCTACAAAAAAATTATTTTCGTTTTTTTATTAAACGTCAAAAATCAAAATCCTATAGATTATTGTATTTAATTAATGAGTTTGGGTAATTTGGACTAATTTGATGTTTGTTGGGCTCGATTTACTTTTTTTTTTAAGTTATAAAAATGGGCTAGACATAGTTACACTATTTTTAACGCGTTTTTTTAACACAAAGGCGTGTTCATTTTTGCATTTAAGCATGCATATGCGGTCAACGAAATTGATTGACTACATTATCACATACATACCCCATATACGATGCGTTTCGTAAACGCGGCAAGCATGTGCAGGCATATGCGAGCATTTTAGAACACGAGCGGCAGCCTATTCAAATAATTAAGTTATATTGCAGAAATTTTAAAGAATGGTGAAAATGTTCTTATTATAAACATGAATTATGCTAAATTTACATTAAATCATTCACGTTTTGTTTGATATTCACTTTGTATTCAAAAATTTGTTGGAGGAAAAAGGCTTCTTCTTTTTTTTTTTTTT
>CAIGRO010219950.1:0-11559 GCA_903798355.1 Fraxinus baroniana | reverse complement strand
CGCCAAAGAAGTTTGGCCAAAAAAGGACATTCACCGACATTTTTATTTTTGTCGGCAAATGTGCGTCATCTAGGCTGACTAATATGTTATATTAGTCGGTTAATGTTAAGGTATCCACCGTTTTTTATCTTTGGTCGGCAAATGTGTAATATATCTACCGGTGCATTCATAATAGTCGGCAAATATATCATCTAGGTCGACTACTACTTTTATAGTCGGCAAATATATTTTTTGGTGGCTAATTTTTGACTGGTCCGGAAATATTGGTCGGCAAATATGATTATTATTGACCGTGTCCATTTGGTCGGGAAAACTGTAGTCGATAGAAGTATACCCGACTAAAAAAATTAATTGGTCAATAAAAGTTGTCTTTTACCGACTAATATTTTATTGGTCGGGAATTTCATAGTTTCTTGTAGTGTTTCTTAAAGAAATTAAACTTCTCAACCAAGCCACTTTTTTGGGGCATTGACATTATCGGGTAGTTTTTCATATTTAAGACAAGTTATATATATAGCCCAGAACTAGGGTGTAATAGTTGAATGGCTGAAATGAAAAGGATGATGATTGTGATATGGACGAAAGAATTTTGGATATTTTAGATATAAACTTTTAAAATCTGAAACAATATGCGTTCAATTTGTGGTTGAACTTTTTACATAGTGCTTGACCTGATCTTATGGTTCAATTTTGAATATAGTTCATATATAAGTCTCCTCAGATTTAGGTTTTGCGATACAGAAAGTGGTATTGAACAGAATAGTTAATTTGTCACCTAAACTATGTTGGTATCGGTTGCTCAAAATATGGCAATGATATCCATAAGATATTTCTCTTACAAAGTGATGTGGGTATTTTTTTTATTTTTTATTTATTATTTTTCAATTGATCTCCATATAAGGTCTATGAGAGTACATTATAATCTTTTTCTTAGTCATTACCAACAAATATGGGGAAAATACACCTTTTGGCATCAGTAGACATAAGGTGAACGTAACAACATTGATTTTCTTCCGTGTAGAATTATCATTCTTATAATACATATAGAACATTGTCATCTTTCTAATCCTCAGATAATTTGAAATTATGGCGGAACTACTGACATAATTTTCATGAGTATGTCTAGTTTTTTCTCTTCTTCTTGTATATTTCTCCAAGTCATTTTCTTCCTCGTGCATGGGAATGGCTCCGAAGTGGGAGCTCTTCATCAATGGCCACATGTCACAATGCAAGCTTCTAAGAAGTTATCAAATTCATTCACATGCACATCAGCGTTTTAATCTCAATATACAAGACAGTCACTTTTAAGGTATTCTTTCACTTTCTTAAATTTCAATATAATTTACGGCCAATTTGAGTATTAGAGTGTAACACGTTAGAAGCAAAATAAACTCCAACCATAGTCTAGTGGAGAATGATCCACTTCATTGATTCGTTCAGTTTTTAACATCTGAAATGGTGTAACCTCAATCAAAACTGAATTTAAAACTATCAACGAACATAATAAAATTATAAGTTTTGTAGTTTTGTGCTACTTTTGCTAATGTCCCATTTTCATGTATTATTACAATTGTATTCTTTGGGTTCCCTTCACCATGGGACGAAAGTAATACAAGATATCACATGACTAAACATAGATTTACAGTTATGTATGGTGTGGGATTTTAGAAAACGCGTTTCCTCAAATAGTAATATAAATTTTTTTGAAGTGATGATCATTAAAAATTGTGAGTTCAATTTCCACTGTCACTATAATGATAACATCGTGTGCCCTGTCTTCAAAGAAATGATTCTCATTAATACGTGACACGATTGGAAATTAAAATAAGCGTCTGTTTTAGCATTTAGATCATTTAGCACATTAAATTTTTTTATAGGCTTATGTTGTCAATTTATACTTGTTTCTTGAGATAGAGTAGCATTAGTTTTTCTCTCCCTCTCTCGCAACCTTGGGTTTCACCCTAGGTTTTTTCCTCGCCGTTTACCTTGGCTTCCAATTATCTAAGTCATGCCTTTCTCTTGAGATTCCACGTTCCAGCCAAGTCCCCCTGATCCTTCTCTTGCAGCTGTACCCCAGTCATATGCAAATGTAATTGTAACATTCTAATATAGCATTCTTGATGGCAATGCTATAAAATAAAATAATTTTTATTTTAATTTAATACGATAGCATTCATTAAAAACCAACTAAACTAAGCAGCACAAATTTCATTTTTTCATATGTACAAGGCTTGAGAATTGTAGACACTATTTTGTGCGGTACAATTTTTCGCTGGCATGAAACCTCTAGCATGGGAATTCCCTCTTCTGCCTCAATTGTTTGGGAAACATTTTCTTTACTTTTTGGACAAAGAAATTGGTCATAACCCTACACAACTCATTAAGAAAAGGGGGTTCCTTAGAAAGCACTGCAATACAAAAAATCTTGTGCCTTCAGTCAAGACAACATAAGAAGTAGAAACTTTTATTGAAGTCTGAACACGATTTCCCAATATTATTGAATATCAACTAGAACTCCCTTTGGTATTCTTCTATATATAGATCAAGAACCCCTATTGAGCTTGATGAACATTTTTGTGATGTTATTATTTTGACACTTACATTAAAGTAAATTCCATAGCAGCTAAATATGAAAATAATAGTCAACTCATAAGCTATTAAGCTACTCTTCTTAGTACAGCCCACAATTAAAGAAGGATGCCAAAGTCCAATATTATACTAGAGCCAACATTCTTAAATGAGCAATTCGGTGTCACTAAAACTCAAACAAGCTTTCAGATTCCAAAATTTATATTCTCAATAAGTCAGCATCTTGCTAAGGGTAAATCTCATAACGACAAGATATGAAAATATTAGCCAACGTATTCATAACAAGGTTAGTCTTTTAATAAGGAATCTTAATAAATAAAACTCAACTATCCAATCACTGATGTGGTTCAGTTTTGGGAATCAAGGAGAAGACATGTTTTCTGGTTTGCAGGACTTTATATCTGATAGCATTTATAAATCTAAAGAATGATTTGAAGAGAGTTGGACTTCATGGATCACCATTTTAGATCTGATACGAAGATTGTGGCCTAATTAGAGGATTTCTCAACACCACGAAAAATAGTTTATGGTTTCGTGTTTTATAGAAATAAAACTCAAGCACTGAATGATTGGAAAGGAGCATTGATTTCATTGATCACGACTTGCACTAAATACGCACAATTTGATAGTTGACAAGTAATGACATTTTACTTAGTGATTAGAACACGAATATAGAAAATATAGTAACTTCTATTTTTATTTTTATTTTCAAGATTTTCAAAATAAAAATCAGACAACAATCTATTTGCTTTTGGAAAGCTGATGGTGTGTCCTTGACTGCTGGAGTGTTGTGCAATTCTTTTATTGACTTTCCTTATAGTAATAAACGAAGTTGGACCCAACTAACACGAGGTATTAGGTGTAATATGTGAAATTATTGAAATTACAGAATTGGTGCAAAGACAACTAAACCTTGTAGACTCTAACCCCCATTCTGTAATTTCGATTATGCGCTCTACCACCAACTCGAAAACTTTTGGACTTCTTTTCCCCTTATAGATCTCCAAGAACGAACTTGTTCTTCCAGAAACGGAACTCCAACCACCTCCCTGGATTTTCAGAACTTTGAAGGATATTTGGTGGAGGATTTTATGGTGTTCGGAGGTGTTTAAATTTTGTGATTAATGCAAGAGTATTATGGAATGAATTGTAGGATCTTCAATAGGAACTTCTCTTCAATTTTGCTCAACACATCTTAGAGACAAATTTTCATTGGGCATATATAGTATTAGAGAGTTTTAGGATGTCTGGGGTTGTTTAAAGGCTGAAAATTGCGAATTAGGGTTTCTCCCAATAAATAGAGTGCTCGAGCGACATTTGGTCAAACATTGAGTGGTCAATCTCTGCAAAAATCGCTTGAGCGCTCACTTGACATCCTTTGAGCACTTTAGATCATTACTTGATCTTCTTAAGCAAACATTGAGCCCTTCCGAAGACGCCCAGAACCCGACAACTCAACACCATTTATAACTCAATTAAATGACATTTTGTACGCTGAACTTGCCAAGAATTTTAGACCTAACAAACTCCCCCTAGACATTTCATGACAAAATCATTTATTTTATAATACACAATGACCATAATCTAATCCCTGCCAAGTCTATATTTAACTAACCAATAACCCATTATTACACCTGCACTCAATTACTTTGTCAAACCTATATCATGAAATACATCAATTCAAACAATACCAAGTGTAAAAGTACCAGAAAACTAATAATAAATTGCATAACCTAATTCATATACACAACACCTGGAAAAGTATGTTATTCCATGTTCAATAACGTAGAAAATAAACATGACAATTGAGATGGAAAAAAAAATAAAATATAATATCTATAAACTTAACATACCAATCCGAGCTAGCAACATCAAAAGATAATATCAATATTATACACAAAATCAAAATTTAATGCTTGGCAGCCAATAAACAACTACTGCATAAATAAATGCTAATTCTCCCCCTTTTGTCACGAACAACAAAGGAGAACAAGTAACCTAATTAGAACCTCCCTCAGTGGCATCCTCTACACAATATGACGTTACTTGGCCCAGGTAATGAGATGATTTAAAGTTTTGAAGATTTAAAGAATATGAAGGTTGAAAAGTTATGAAAAAGTTAAGAAAAAATAGTGAATTTGTGGCTTTAAAGAAATGTTGTTTCAAGCCATGTAACACAAATCACGTGATAACACAAATAAGCATTTGATCACTCATACCAGTATAATTCATGAACAAACTCTTCCCACACAACTCATTATGAAATTATATGGAGTACAATATATAAGGAATCCACATATGAACTGTGCCACTAATACCCCATGAGCAAGACTCAAAACTTTAATTTGTGAGAAGGGACATGTAAAAATAATTTCACTGGTGAATGAGTATTTTCCTCAAATAATAAAAGTCAAACACAGTGATATTAGGACCTATTAAACAAAGATAGCTCTAATTAATTTGTATTATAACTTTTTTTCTTTATTAAACGGTCTAAATAACCCTTATAATGAGCTTTAAGTCGATGTTTTCGAATCAAGATGAATATAGGGCATCAGGTTATAAATACCCTAACAAGATTAATCACTCTAGTCAAAAAAGGATATGAAAAGAAGTATAAGATGTGTCATATTCTCTTTTGCCATGGGATTCGGCTCATTTGAAACTCATTGCTATTATCTTTATTTTGGTCTTCACATTTTTCTATCAACATCTTGACAGTCGGAAAATATACTAGAACTTGGTTTAGCTAGTTAAAGGTCAATTAATGTTCAAGGTCACTTTATCCTACCGATGACCACCATCCCAAATCTCACATATGTGGTCAAGACTCATCTACAAGAGTTTAGTATGTACAATACAGATAATACATGAAGCAACCTATATTAAATACTCCAAACAAGTTCTAGATAGGCAATGGAAACTTTAGTCACTGTTCATTCACTTTACTAATACTCGGTTACAAGATAACATGTTCAACGACATCATTGAAAAGTGTTGTATCATCAAAACATCCCTTTTCTATTAAAAGTAAGATCATGAGAAAATTTGAGATAAGAAAAGAATTGGTGTGCGTGCATATATATATATAGGCACCATGAACTAGCAAATGCATGCACCTAAAGTTTACGGTACCTAGGTCTTGTGTGACCTAACTTACCACAGTTGTAACACGTAGGAATGAACCTAAGGGTGCCATTAGGTTTCCAGTTTAGGACTTTAGGTTGAGTAACTCTATATCCTAGAATATCATTTCTCTTGGATTCATTGACTTTTAAACTATTAATCTTAGTACAGGCTGGTACAAAGGTGCTTTTAGAAGAGGAGGCAAAATGATCACTTGTTTCATTATAGCCCAGACCTCCCCTACTTCAAACTAGTTTGTTCAATCGTAAAATGTTGTCAAGCTTCTTAGATCTACAAGAAAAAAGTGAAGTTGTGCATTGGATTTCTCAAAATCACTCATAAGAGTCTTAATCTTATTTTCTAGGAACTCTTTCTCAACATTTAGCTCATTCACACTTCTAGTTGACTCCTCAATTTTGACCACTAGTCTTTCCTTTTCTAATTCATGATCATGCAGTTCCTTAAAGTTGTACCTATTTAGCTTATTCAATTTTAGACTCTGTTCAAATAGGTGGTCATAAGCCTCTTGGATATCTCTTTCATCTTCCTTGGGTATCTCTTTCATCTTCTCATTCTTTCTGTGAAGAGTCAAATTGTTCTGTGTTCTCTACTTTCTCATCCTTCTCTACATTTTCACTCTAGATTGTTATGTGCTCTCAACTTCTCATCATTCTCCACATTTTCACTCTTAACTATAGAAGCAAAAGCCATATGGTTGAAACACTCCTTAGAATCTTCAAGATAAGAGATTAAGAGTCAAACTTCAAATGACTTTTAAACGCTTAATCTTAGTACTGGCTGGTGCAAAGCTGGTTTTCGAAGAGGTGGCAACATGATCACTTGTTTCAATATAGCCCAAACCTCTCCCACTTCCAACTAGTTTGTTTAATTGTAAGATGTTGTTAACATTCTTAGATCCACTAGAAAAAGAGCGAAGTTGTACATTGGATTTCTCAAAATCACTCATAAGAGTCTTAATCTTATTTTCTAGGATCTCTTTCTCAACATTTAGCTCATTCACACTTCTAGTTGACTCCTCAATTTTGACCACTAGTCTTTCCTTTTCTAATTCATGATCATGCAGTTTCTTGAAGGTGTACCTATTGAGCTTATTCAATTTAGACTCTGTTCAAATAGATGGTCATAAGCCTTTTGGAAATCTCTTTCATCTTCTGATTATTTCTTTGAAGAGTCAGGTTGTTCTATGTTATCTAATTTCTCATCCTTCTCCACATTTTCACTCTAGATTGTTATATGATTTCAACTTCTCATCATTCTCCACATTTTCACTCTTAAATATAGACGCAAAAGCCACATAGTTCAAACACTCCTCAGAATCTTCAAGATAAGAGATTAAGAGTCAAACTTCATGTTACAAAAACAAGTCAATACTAGAATTTCTCTGATACCACTGTTAGGATTGATACCACTTTTTGTTACACCAATCACTGGATTGATATGTTAAAGTTATGTGGCAAAGTAATAAAGTATGTGATCAAGAACAAAAGAATAAAAGAAGATAAGAATATGACAGAGGAATTTGGAGATTTTATTGCACCACAAGAATAATAGAAAAGAGAGAAAAATTATTACAATGATCCTATAATCTAATAATCATAAATCTCACAATATAATTATGTTACAAAATTGTATAGAAGAGCTTAGTATTTATAGAAAACATGTAGGGGACGTCCAAGACCTCTTGGTAGAGTTGTTGATGAAGTAGGATGCCAAATATCTAATAATCATAAATCTCACAACATAAAATTGTATAGAAGAGCCTAGTATTTATAGAAAACATATAGGGGACATCCAAGACCTCTTGGTAGAGTTGTTGATGAAGTAGGATGCCAAAAACTGAGTCCAAAACGAAGTAGGAGAGAAAAAAAAAACGCAAACAGGTTACTGTAGCAGTGCTTAGGCGCTAGTGTAGCAGCACTCAAGCGCTAGGTTTTGAGTTAATATTCCAAAACTTACTTTTTGTCCTCCTTTAAGTCAAAATCCTAATTATCATTGAAATTTAATCTACTAAAGAGTAAAAGAAGACAGGAATATGGTAGAGGAATTAGGAGCTTTTATTGCACCACGAGAAGAATGGAGAAATGAGAAAAATATTATAATGATCCTATAATCTAGTAATCATAAATCTAACATAGGAATTATGAGATTTTATTGCACCACATGAATAATGGAGAAGAGAGAAAAATATTACAATGATCCTATAATCTAGTAATCATAAATCTAACATATAATTGTGTTACAAAATTGTATAGAAGAGCCTAGTATTTATATGGAACATGTAGGGGACGTCCAAACCCTCTTGGTAGAATTGTTGCCGAAGTAAGATGCCAAAAACTGAGTCCAAAAAGAAGTAGGAGAGAAAAAAAACGTGAACAGGTTACTGTAGCAGTGCTTAGGCACTAGTGTAGCAGTACTCAAGCGCTAGGTTTCGAGTTAATATTCCAAAACTTACTTTTTGTCCTCCTTCAAGTCAAAATCCTAATTATCATTGAAATTTGATCTTCATAACTTAACATAAGACTCCAATAGCATTCCAAATTTGAATTCTTCATGACGTGCACTTCAATTAGAATTCTTCAATGCATCAAATACCTTAACAAAAGAATTCGGATCACACCCAAATTCTAACACTTCAAAAAGATATCAAGACGAGAGCTAAGAGCCAAACTTCAAACAAACATGAAAGACCAACTTTGTAGACCAAATATAAAGGTACTAAAACTTTGATTTTTAGCAATAAATGATAAAAACAATTTCATTTTTTTCCACTATTTTGTCATTTCCGTAAAAATGTTTTAATCAAAGATAAAAATGTTAAAATGATATTTGAAATTAGATCATAATTTAAAGTATCTTTTATCTTGAAAAGCTAATTGAAAACACTTTCCAAAAGTTCACGCTTTTCAAAATGCTTTTCTATTAATGTTTTGTTATGTTTACGAGTTGTGCTTAATTTATTTAAATCCTAAACATAAAGTTTTAGAAGGATTGGAGTGTTGAAAACGTGTTAAAACGCGAAAAGGGCCTGGGTTGGAACGTAGCTCGAGCCCAGTCAAGTATGAGTGATGACTCTGTCATTTGAGCAGCAGCCTAACGCCAGCACTCCTTTTTTATTTTGCTAAAGCGGGAGATGGGTAGACAGGGAATGAAAATCACCGAATTCGAACGAAAGAAATTAAACCATGATCTTCAGTAAATCACCGAACGACTACTTCACCTCTTCCACACAAGCCTTAATGGGCTAAAACCAATAACAAATACCAACTAAGTTCAAGCAATGCTTAGCAATGGGAAGTGCTCTTGTCATCGTATTAGCGGGATTCTCCTTGGTATCAACCTTACTCACTATAATATCACTACGAGCAATTACTTCACACACAAAGTGATACCTGACATCAATGTACTTTGTCCTCTCGTGAAATATATAATCTTTGTTAGAAAAATAGCACTTTGACTATCCTGATTTCACGAGATTTCACCAACTAAACCCCGCAACCACATAGCCTCCTTACATGCCTTTGTAATAACGTGTACTCTGCCTCTATTGTAGATAATGCTACTCTATTTTACAAAGTAGTTTTCTAATTACTATTGCAGCCTTCAAAAGTAAACACATATCATATGAGTGATCTCCTCTTATCAAGATCTCTTGCATAATTTGATCCATATACCCATGACTTCATCTATATTTCTACCAAAATGCAACCACTACACTATTTTTCAATGTTCCTTGTCATTATTTTTCATGTATCTACTAAATGCACTAATTGCATGTACCAAATCTGGGCATGTACAAAGCATAGCGTAAATAAGCGATCCTACTACACTTGAATAAGGAACCCAAGACATATAATCAATGTCTTCATGTGACTGTATATGTATATTATTTTGATGATAATTTAAAGTGAGCAGCTGAAAAGTACGAAAATCTTTGCATTCTGCATATTGAATATGTGAAGTACCTTCTCAAGGTACCTCTTCTGACACAAATATAATATGCCAGTATTTCTATCTCTCGAGATCTCCATACCAAGAATATCTCTTTCTGCACCTAAATTCTTCATCTCAAACTCCTTATTAAGCTGAATTTTTACCTTTATAACCTATGTTTTATCTTTGACTGCTATTAGCATGTCATCAACATACAACAATATATATATAACTGACCTATCATCACACTTTCTTAAGTAGACACAACAATCATAACTGCTTCTAATGAAAGTATGAGTAGTCATGAATTAATCAAACCTTTTATATCATTACATCGGTGACTGCTTCAATTCGTACAATGACTTCTTCAACAAACACATATAGTTCTCTTTTTTAGTAACTATGAAACCCATATAAATGCTCTCCTTAAATTCTCGATGCAAGAATGCTGTCTTGACATCCATCTGCTCAAGTTCGAAGTCATCTTTAGCCACAATCCCAAGCAAATTCTGAAGTGAGCTATGCTTTACAACTAGTGAGAATACATCTGTAAAGTCGACACCTAGAATCTGATTGTAACCTTAACTACCAATCTAGCCTTATTATCTAGCCTCTTCAACTCTCGATGTACCTTCCTTTCTTTTGAACACCCACTTCTTCTTGGATAATTTTACCATGTCCTATGTATTATTTTTATCAAGTGCCTCCATCTCATCCCGTATAGCAATCAACCATCTGCAAGAATCACTACAATAGACTGTTTTTGTATAGATAGCAGGCTTTTCAATGGAATCAATACTATCAGCTACAACCAATACATAAACTACCAAGTCTACCTTTTCATACTTCTTTGGAGGTCTAATCTCTCTACGAGGTCTATTATTTCCTATACAATATTGTAGTGCTGATGGTGGTAAAGGTAAATTAGGCAAAGTGTTACTCTCTTTTAGCTCTGAACTAGACTAATCTGAAACCTCTATTTTCTATTATGAACTAATCATCAACTCCATCAACGTATTTTGATTATGTTGCTCAGTTTTACCAGAATCTCTAAAAAGAAAATTTTGAACCATTGCAAGTTCATGAAACACTAAATCTTTATTAATCACCACCTTCCCTATTTCTGGACACCACAGCTTATATCCCTTCATGTTGGTCTGGGATGTATATGATAGTGAGAAAAGGTTGTTAATGTGATCAAGCGAACATAATTTTAACCCGTAGAAGCGTAGTTAAAACACAATGTTTAAGAGGTTGGAAAAATTGCACTATAAAAACTACAAATGAAAACCAAAATAATAATAATAATAAGTAGAAGAAATAGGAAATGATAATCCAAGACAAGTGAGGCTCTTTCTCCTTAAGGCAATATTGCCCCGCTATGGTGCTCACGTCTTTCAGCACTTGTCTCCCAAGATACAATGAATTCAATTCTTGTAGTAGCAGCACTTCAAACCACAAGACAATGGCGAAGGAAACGGAATTCCATCTCTACAAGGAAAATGATTTTGGAATCAATTTGCGAGAGATTTTGCAAGATATATTATGAATACACAATGCATATATGGTATAGAATGCAAAGGGAAGTCCAAAGGGTTCTATATATAGAGAATGAGGGGTTGTGAATGAAGTGTCGCGCCCCAAACTTATAAACTCTTGCCAAATGTGGCTCCATTCACTGTTGCCTTCTCCTCGCTCGAGCGATAAAAATAGTAACTTCGCCACTAGCCTATCGCTAGCCTGTTGTTGGCAATAGTCCATTTTTCAGGCAGCTTCCTCTATTTTCTTTCCAACTTTGGACCGTAATTTCTCATTTATTGGAATTGGTTTTGAAATTCCAAATATACCATGACGATCTACTCAATAGTAGAACAAGTTGGTCTATTTACATTT
>CAIGRO010219896.1:0-17670 GCA_903798355.1 Fraxinus baroniana | reverse complement strand
AATTTGAAATATGTGATCGTGTGACATATAAGTTTTGATTTGTGACAAACTAATTTTGAAATATGCGACAACGAAATAATTGTGACCTACAAAATTTTTGAACTGTGACCATAAATAATCTATGACGTATAAAAATTATTATTCGTGACTGAAAAATAATAGGTGACTAACTAAATTGTAAATCTATGACTGGAAATGTCGCTGGAATAATTGTCGGAATCGGAGTAATCATCGGAACGATAGCCGAAAAAGAGTGATGGTTGGAATGATCGTCAGAATAGTCTCGGGAGCAGTAGGGGTGGTGCAGGTCGGGTGGGTTTATTATATTATATTATACTAGAATTAAAAAAAATAAAAAATAAAAATAAACCTGATTTTTGAAGTTTTAAACTATAAACTTGATTTGTGAATTTAGAAACTTAAACTCCATATTTTTTTGATTTTTTTTCAAATCCTTCAATGATAATCTACAATTATACTTAGAGTCATCGTTGTCATCCAATTTTATTTTATTTTACCATGATCATGCAACTTTATACTTAAAGTTACCACAACCACCCAATTTAATTTTATTTTACTATGACCACTCAATTTCATATAATGTTCCACTATGACTACCCAACTTCTTTTAATCATTTTAACTAATTCTAAAAGATGTAAAATGGTAAATATGCATTATATGTATAAAATCAAATTTTAAAAAACAATTTTTTTAAAACGCATTTTTTAAATAAGTTTTTTATTTTATTTTTCTAAGTAATGTTTTTTAAAATAAGTTTTTATTTTGTTTTAAAAAAATTTTTTAAAATAATTTTTATTTTATTTTATTTTTTAAGGAACATTTTTCCTAAAATAACTTTTTCTTTTATTTTATTTTTCTAAGTAAATTTTTTTTAAATAAGTTTTTATTTTATGTTTAAAATAATTTTTTATTTTATTTTAAAAACACGTTTTTAAAAAAAAAAAAGTTTTATTTTATCTTATTTTTTAAGTAACATTTTTTAAAAAATGGTGGAAAAAAATTAAGTGGCTATGGTGAAAAGTTATAAGAAATTGAATGATCATTGTAAAATGTTAAATGAACTTGGGTGATCATGATGAAATAAAATCAAATTAGGTGGACATTGTATTTTAATTCAGTGTTCCAACTTCCAACCCCTTCCTAAGTATATTCTTTCTTAAATTAGTAGAAGTCCCACACTAAAAATAAATAAAGATGGATTGTAAAACTAATCAAGAAAAAAAGAAGCTGATATACTATTGTTGGAGATTTTTGTATAAATATTATACTTAACTAATCACAAACAGTGAAGGATAAACAACAATATGATAAATATAATCGGCAATAAATTGTTTGAAAGAAATAAGAGATGAGAAATGTTGGCATTTAGAGAGTCAAAAATGTCCTAAAATTGAAACGATCAACCTTTGTGCACAGTGACGGATTCAGAAAAAAATTGGACACATTACACAATTTTTTTTTTACTAAATTTTTTTATTGTTTTATTATTATTATTATTATTTTTTTTCGAATTTGGGCTAGAGGGACTGACTATAGCAGAGGTTGGCCCGTCCCTGGACCCACCCCTGTCCGTGCACTTACCAACAGCTTCAAGATAGAACCCTATAAAAATCATATCGATTTCTCCTGGTATGTGCACGAGAATATGGTCAATATTTTTTTTAATTGCCCAAAATAATAACTATATGGTAAAGATAGAATGCCAATTGCCATGCATATTTTATATGTAAATTAATAAACATACCAATGCCGACTTGTACATTCACTCGATAGCATATTTGAAAATGGAATTAAAGTACGTAGAATCGATCGAGTGTCTCTCGTACTCCATTTTATAACCTTTTATAACTTCCTCATTAATAATATTAATACCATAATCAAGTAAGAGTTACAACTTACAAGTATTTAACATTTTAGGGTTACAAATAATTATCTGGCTAATAATAATTGTATTTATCTAAGTTACAATGTATTTTCAAAACTAGAAATTCAAACTCAATAGTAACGAAAAACAAAGTTCTTTCTTTTTTTGAAAGTGACAATTAAAGTTTTTTTTAAACATAAGCTACAAGCGTCAACAATTAAAGAACAAATTAGAAAGCCTATAAATTAATCTTGATAAATAATTTATAAATAATCTCTAACGTGTTCTTTTCGTACAATCCCTTTTCAATCTTTTTTTTGTGATTACCAAATTTCCCCTAAAACGTACCCTCGGGTATGTATCTCCGCCTCGGATTTTCTGGCAACAACATGGGCACCCAACGACACCGCCTCAAGGACCTCCACTTCATCCCGAATATTCTTCCTAAGTATATTGTGTTGAACTAGATCAATAAAAGGTAAGACTATTTTCTTAGGTTTCGAATTTTTTTGAAAGAATTGGCAAGTGATTTGAGATTTTTTCATCAAATATAAATTAGTAAGAGTCGATGCCAAGAATAAATGAATCATATCGCTAATCGTGATTATAAGAGAAAAAAAGAAAATTAACAAATTAGAATAAATCTGGATAAATAAAATCTATTTTTACCAATATTTCATCTACATAAAATATGTATCTATAAATTAACACAACTCACCTCTTGGCATGGAATAAAAAAAATCAACCTATTCTTACAAAGAAAATACTTAATTCAGGTCCATTGTTCCCGTCAGGGCTCAACATGTATAGAGTCTCCGAGTCTTTCGATCCCACAACACGTTCGAAATACGCCCTCATGTACGCCATTTCACCATCCGGTCCTTCCGCCTCGGATTTCCCCGGCAACACTCCAGCTCCCATCGACACCGCCTTGAGAACTTCCATGACATTCAAATCCTCCTCCGTCGGCTCCCTCTTCACGCCATAGCCAGATTTCTTTCCATTACAATACATTGTCCATAATGGCTCCTCCAGGAGCTTCGTCTTGTCTTTTTCGGATCGTTTTTCGGATTCAAGGGCGATCCTTACCATTCCAAGGCTCAATTCCTTTTGTAACACATAGGTTTGCATGGCTAACTCCACCACCAGTGTGGGGAGGGTCTTAGGGTTTTCTTGAATGGACAGGCTTACACGGCCTTTCCGGCATCCGAACATTGTGCCTGTGATGCGTGAGCCCGCGACGGAACGGCTGTCCGGTAATATGCCTCCGGGGAGGGAGGGGAGTTTGCAGACGGGTGTCATTATCGGAAATGATCGGAAAACATTACGAAAAACGCGAAATACCTTGGCATGTTTGTTTTTCTTCTTGGTTGAAGGATGAACCAGAGACATTGACGGCGTTGGCTGCGGTGGAGGCGTTGGTGGTGGAGGTGCTGACGGTTGCGCCTCCATGCTTGAACTTGGATCCCCCATTACCAGACCTTCAGAGCCAGCAACGGGAGAATGCCCATGAAAGAGAGAGATCTAGAGAAAGAAACACGTCTGGTTGTTTAATCTGAGGTTTCAAACCTGAAAATAGTGACGATGAAATTGGGAATTTTTTTTACTAGAATTAAAGAAAAATGGTTAATGGTTTTGAGGGTTCCATGGTTTTCTATTTTTATTTTTTCTGTTCATGGAAGAGGCTTCAGTCCCGTGTCTTCGGACCTTAATTTGTGGAACTAGAAATAGTGAAATACCAATTCATATCATATAAAAAACTATGGGGAAATTTTAATTCCAACCGCGTTACTTAATTTATTTAATATCTTACATTTTTATTTGGATTAAATCACCGTGTTTATAACTGTGATCAACAATTACTATCAATTTCACATTACCGGACTGCGTATCAATTACTTTTGAACGTCAAATCGACTGTTTTTGCCAACAAGAAGAACTCCAATTAAGTAAATTAAGAACATTAAATTTACCTTTATATGATTCCCATTCAATTTGTTTGGTTAGCGATTATTAATTTAGCATTTAATAAGCCTTGTCGCATATCTCGTCAACCACATGGAATTGGACTCGAGTTTTTGGCATGGTTACGGACAAAAAGGTCACATTGAAAAAATCGAATTCGAAATTTAATAACTAACATGGAATAGACCTGCAAGTTGAGTGACTTCCAATGAAATTTTTCTGAAGATCAATAGTTCTGATGAGTTGATGATGACAATTTTCTATGTTTTATTTGAGCCATGCCAAGGCCTAAGTGGCATTAAGAATATGACAATTTGTTCACGTGCTTCTATAGAGGAGAGACCGTGCATGGAATAGGCAACATGAATTAGTCATCCAATTGATTTGCTAGCAAGCACGTGACCTTGATGATGATGTAGCAACAAGAGTTGATACAGGTTCCTAGGGATATTGAACGCCAAACTCGAAGAATTTGAATCAATGATGGGTGATGGGCAACGTGTCACAGCTGCACCAGCAATTGCATACTTGAGGACACCTGACAACTGAGTTACCCTAGTGTTACGAGTAGCACAGGAGCATGAAGTGAGAATTTTAAAAATCTAATTTGGACATGAATTTGTTTCTCTTCTTAACTCTGAGCGAGGTATTGGATTTGATTAAAAAAAATGATTACGTAATGAGAATCAACTTTTAAATTACTAGAGTTCCATGGTAAACAAAAATGTTGAAATTCATTATAAGGATAGTTATGACGATACCTCGTTCTGGATAAAGAACCTAGCGTCGTGATTATCGACGTTGGATAATGGGTGACAAAAATCACTGTTAATTTCATAAAGATTGAAACTAAAAATATTGACAAATTTATTTGGGGACCAAGTGTTGTATTTTCGAAACGCTCGGATCCCGACTGTAATTTTCCTTGATATTAATACCCGGATTTCGGCCTAAGCAATTCGACCGGGCCCAGCGGCTGAACCGAGATTTCTCTAGAACTCTCATTCTCTCTCTGCTTTGCATTCCGGTATAACTGAATATTCCAACTATCATTATTCACTTCCACTGTTTTTACGTCGTCCTTTAGAGAATCTACTCCGTTTCGATCGCAATACTATGGCGACTGTCATGCAGAAAATCAAAGACATCGAAGATGAGGTACAGAAAAAACAATTGCAAGTTATCGAATTAAAGTTTGTCTTGATTTGGCATGTCATTATTTGTTAAATTTGCATTTTATATGTATTAGCCACAGGAATGATTGCATTTAATTCTTGTCAATATTTTCCTTTTTAGTAGAATACGATACTATAGTTCTGAAATCGAAATGANATTTTCCTTTTTAGTAGAATACGATACTATAGTTCTGAAATCGAAATGAGCTAACTAAAATTTATAGGGAGAATGAAAAGTGTGACGGATTATAATATCTTAGTTAAACAGGGAGGAAAATGATGTGTGTATCAGGTTGTTGCAAAAACGAAGCTGAAATTCAAATTTTGCAGTTGGTGTTAAAAAGACATTGGCTAGCCTTCAGCCTTGCATTTTGTGCTTTTATTTTTGAAAAAGAAGAAAAGATTGAAGTTCTATTCTAGTGATATTGTCACCAGCTGAATATATTTGAATAGGGTATCGGAACTGGATAATTGAGCTTAAGCTATTTTGGTATGCTATTTCTGGATGCATATTTGGATATTCAGGTCTTTAAAGTAGAAATTTTACTCGTTTGAAACTGAATAATTTGGGCAATTTTTTGAACTTTTTCTTTCTCTGTTTCAGATGGCGAGGACTCAGAAGAATAAAGCAACTGCCCATCATCTGGGCCTGCTGAAGGTACATTTCGACGCAATAGTCACCTAATTGTAAAAGGAAATTTTCTAGAATTGAGATATTTGTGTTACTTAATTACATATGGATACTAATAAACCCATTGTTTTTATAAAAGTGAAGACTTATTCCATGTAAAGCGAGAGTTTGTGTAGTTAATGCAGTGGTGTGAATTTCAGGAGCACATGACGAATCAAAGAATACATTTTGGAAGCATATTCTTGTCATATATTATTTTTCCTAGAAGGCAGATTTATATGCATTAAGGGCGTGTTCAGTAGAGATTAAAATTGAAAAACTTGCCGTTATTGTTGACTTTTATTATACGAGTGAAACCCAATATTAATTGGATTTTAAGTACGACTGAACACACCCTAAGCTATTGAATTTGCCAACTGCAATTCATTCAAGTTCAGGAAATGTGAACTGAAGACTGGCAAGTAATTTGAATCTAAGGATATGTTATTTTCATAGATGATGGGATTCATGGGAATAAAAATCCTCTGTGTTTGTACTAGTCAATAGTCATATGGGATGTAGTTGTCGTTTACTTTTTGCTTTTAATGATAAGAAATCTGTCTTAATGTTGCTAAATAACTGTGAACTGAATCTGTATAACAAAGAACTCCAATTCTGTTTGGTGTTCCTATGCAGCAGATTTAAGTCCCTATTTGATTCCTGAATTTTGATATTAAAAATAAAAAATGAAGCCTACAAATCAAACCCTTTTTGTAGGTTGTCTAGGATAGCTCTACTATTCATTCAATTGCCACATATACCCTCAACAGGCATGTCAAAAGACCGAATAGCTCCTCCTGAATTATGTCAGATTCTCTCAGATTTACAGATCTGAATTTCAACTAAAGGATAAATAGATTTTACAAAAGAAGGCCACAAATTGATGCAAACTTTCATTTTTTTTGGTGTCAGTCAATGCCTGCCACAATAAATTAAAAAACTAAAAGGGATCCCACGGCGAGAAAATAGAATTCCTTTACAAAAAAAGAAAAAAATGATGATATCATTTTAGCTATGGACGGACATCTATTGGTGGAGAGAATCGATTTTTTGCAACAAAATAGGGACCAGACAGGCTACATTCCAAATACAATGTTGGATAAGGGGCGGCTCAGGATACTCCTGAGCAGCTCCTGACTTCCATTAGAACCTTCATTTGTTTTAGTCATGAGAGTTATTTCTAGAAATGTGCATTCGTGGAAACCAAATCTTCAGCTTTTATATGGCCCTCTTCTGCTGCACTAAGATATCAAAGGCAATCTATTTAATTGATTGAAGTTCTACTTGTTCATATTCGGTAACTAGTTTATGACCATTGGATGTGCAGAATAATTTGATTTGGTCACTATTTCAAAGGATATAGTTTGTCCATATACTGACAGTGACATATATGTACATGCCTGTATTTATGCATCTGTACATAAAATAATTTTTAGTACTGGCATTCATAACTCTGAATTTGGTGAACTTGTTATAGCAGATCAATTTATATTCTTGGCACTGATCTCTTCTCTCATCATATGTAACTGGATTGGTTTTCGGCAATTGCTTATTTGGTTTTAGGCTAAACTCGCAAAACTTCGAAGGGAACTTCTTGCACCGTCATCAAAGGGAGGTGGTGGTGTTGGAGAAGGTTTTGATGTTACAAAAAGTGGAGATGCAAGAGTCGGTCTTGTAGGTTTCCCATCCGTTGGGAAATCAACCCTTTTAAACAAATTAACTGGCACTTTTTCAGAGGTTGGTAATGCTATGTCTTCTCAGGTTTTTCCCTCTTGCGTTATTTGGGCATTGAAAGCAAATCACCTTTTCTTCATGTCTTTGTGACTTTTAGGATCATGTACCTCACTTTCTAGGCCACACTTCTTGTCTAGTGAAGCCTAAATTTTATATATAACTTTTGGTATTGGGTGGGGGTAAAAAAAAGAGGTGGCAGAGCAGTAATTTTAAATGAATGAGATGGCTTCAAGAAATATAAAAAGTCCTTCATAAAGCAAAAATACTTGAGTTCTTGACATGTAAGTGTGACTATGAAACATCGCATCCTATTATTGGTATTCTGTATGTAGGATCAATGGTTCCTGCCCTTGCTAAGTCTCTTTTTATCTGTTACTTGCTTATATGTCTTCTGAAGGCTGTACTCACACATTGCTAGTGCTTCAAATGTGCTTTCCTCACAACCTTTCCTTTATGTGTTTTGTAGGTTGCTTCATATGAGTTTACCACCTTAACTTGCATTCCAGGTGTAATCATGTATCGAGGAGCAAAAATTCAGGTATTATTTTCTGCCATAGATAATTAATGCGTGGTCTTTGTCACTAATATAAAAGCTAGTTATTATTGCAATTCATAACTTATCTCATTCCAAAGGGCTATCAATATGTTGTTCGACAGAGTAAATGTCAGATGCATTTTAGACAAAAACTGCCAGTTCTGTGAACAACTATGTTTTGTTCTACCTTATTAGCTTTGGTTTCATTTTTAAGTGCCTGAATTAAGAAAACATTTGATAGGCTTCCTTTGTCCTTTAGAATTGTTATAGATGCAATATATGATACAGCATGGATCCTGCAACCATCTTTTTAGTTTAAACTGTGATGCTTATTTGTGAAAATAAGGCTACCAAATAAATGGAAGTTTAATTCGTTTCTTACAGAAAATAGTTTTATTATAACTTCAAGGACGAAGAGCAGCTGTTCCAGATTGGTTGACACAACTATGTATAAAATGTAAATTCCTCTCTTCCATCTGATCCCAAAGGCCTACTTCCATCCTGTTTCGATGGGTGGCCGATTATTTTGTTTACACTGATTTCATTATCGATATATGCACATAACAATCTTCAAATTATAATGGAAGAGAGAAAGAGAGGGGAAGAAGGAAAGAGAGGAAAGGGAAAGGTGTGGGAGCTAAGAGGCAAGAAACAGACACCCCGACATGTATTATGAAAAAAGGAAACGGACACAAGGGGAACACGTTAACTTAAATTATTTAAATAAAATTGTACTATATAAGATCTTTATTTTTATACTTGTCATTGTTTAATAGAATCAAAACTTTTCTAGATTTGATTTTTGTTGTTAAAATCTGATGAGTAACTATCTTCTTAAAACTTATGGAACACTACGTTGTGTGTATGACACGACTTGCAGTATTCAAGGAGTGTCGGTGATCAAGAGGAAATGACACGACACATTTTGGATTTTCTGTCCTAGTAGAAGTGTCCGTGGTAGTTGGGGAAGATCAGAGAGAGAGAGAGAGAGATTGAATTGTATTTCATCACTAGAAGTTGTTTCTAAAATAAAGCATATCCTTTTTTATACGAGGGTTCAACCTGACCTAATTTAAGTAGAAAACGTTTTAGGAAATATAATCCTAAAATTGAGTCAAAATATAATATGGCAAGAATTTTGAATAAAATTTACATCTAATTCAATCTGACTCCAATACACCTTAAATTTTGCATCAGTTATACTCTGGCTTTTTGTCAGCTTGCAGCATGTGTTTTGAAAAACTATTGAGGCATGCCTTCTTTACATGACTTGGATGCTAGAAATTATCAATGAGTTTTGAAATTATTTACGTTATCTGTTTTATCTCCTAAAGATGTTTAAGCTCATGTAAAAATGAAAGAGGAATTTAGAATGGCTGCTGAGGCTTGAGAGAATATAGGGGTTCGAAAATTCTAGTTACGGAGAAGATTATATTTATTAAAAAATCAGCCAGCAGCAGGTGTAGAGTTGATGGCTTATTGAATTTCTGTTTCCATATTGGTCACTGATGATAATATGGATGTTTGAATAAAAGACAAAGTTCGGAAAGTTCTATTGGCATTTTAAGAATGATTTATGAACGATACAATCTTGAGCAAGTGAACTTTTCTATATTCTTCCGTTCTTTTTTGGGTTGTACAACTTACTCTCAAGGAAGCACTATCGTTCCTTTAAATTTTCTTTGCCGCTTATATGTGGTTCGTTTTTTAAATTTTTCATGGCATAACAAGGTTTATCACCTTTTCACATGGATAGGAAACTGACCCATATGATAACTGCGTGAATGTTGTGGAAGATTATGTTCCAGCGCCAGCGGCCTCACCATTTTCAATCTGTGAATTGAAAGCTTTTTGCCTTTTTGTACTTATTATTGAATATTGTTTTTGTTCTTTTTGGCAGTTATTGGATCTTCCTGGTATTATTGAGGGTGCTAAAGATGGAAAGGGTAGAGGTAGACAGGTAAGGCATTTTTTCTGATCACTTGTTTTCTTGGTTGTTTTAACCCCATCCCCCTCTTATGCCCCTCATCAGTTTTTCTTCATTCCATGACTCTATCTGGTCTGAATTCAGGTCATCAGTACTGCTCGCACATGTAACTGTATTCTTATCGTTTTGGATGCACTAAAGCCAATTACTCACAAACGGCTCATTGAGAAAGAGCTTGAGGGATTTGGGATAAGGTAACATCTTTGCTGTGCTATATATACCTTGTCTTGCTGTTCATCTGGTCAAATATCCTCGTCATGCTTTAATGATGGTTTCTGCCATTTGTATATTTTCTTCATCTGCTGTTTGATTATAAATAGATAGTTGCTCTTGCTTAACCTGAATCCTCAAAGAATATGCTGCAGGATGCTGTCAAATTTGCAATTTCCGTGTTTCATAACTGATCATTTGTGGTAGATATGTTCAAGCTTGCGTACTAGCATGCGATCTTGTAAGCTGTCTTATCATATTGAGATATTATTGTGTAAAGTCATAATCTTAGAATACAACTGAACTAATTGTGTGCTTTCCCACAAATCGACTGGAAAGAACATTGGAGTATGACAGCAATGGTTAGGAAAGCAACATATTGCATGGAAGAATTGTGCCAATTTGCTTAACATGGAGTATTGTGTATATACTAGTTGTGTACTAGGGAATGTAGCATATTGAATTAGGTAGAAGCCAGACAGTGTCAGCTAGCTCAGCATGGTAGTTCTTAAACACCGATTGCGAAGTACTAGCGAAAGTAGCATATCGGCTTGGAGAAGGTTGCCAGCTTGCTTAACTGGAAGTAATGCTTAGGAACTAATTGTGAGTTAGGAGGAGAGGTTACTCCATTAAGATTATAAACTTGTTATGCTGTTGTTAAATTTTCTGAGAAATTATTCATGGTTGATTCTTCTCCAGAATTCCCCAAATATTTTATATTAAGTATACTTGTGTGGCTCTTTGGGTTTGTGTCTAGAATTAGAGTTGTTCTATTTTTCCCTTTTTTCCCTACATCAAAATGATCGAATATTTTTATTCCTTCTTGCACTGAGATTAGGCTGAACAAGGAACCACCAAATCTGACATTTCGGAAGAAAGATAAGGGTGGGATCAATCTTACATCAACAGTTGCCAACACTCATCTGGATCTTGATACGGTGAAAGCAATATGCAGTGAATACAGGATACACAATGCTGATATTCATCTTAGGTATGATGCAACTGCTGATGACCTCATAGATGTCATTGAGGGCAGTAGGGTATATATGCCTTGCATCTATGTTGTCAATAAGATTGATCAGATTACACTTGAAGAGCTGGAGATTCTGGACAAACTTCCACACTATTGCCCAGTCAGGTATAATTAGCTATGTTTTGTTTTGTCAACAATATTATATTGGTTTCATTGGAGAACTCGTGCAATTGGACAATGCTTCTCAATCGTATATGTAGAATCAAAATAGTAAAATTACACTTCAAATCAGACTCATATGCTGTACGCATTGTTTGCATTCCTAATCTATTGATATTTGTTTGCTTAGGGCTACAAAACTTCTTGCTATCCATGAACCAGAAATTTATTATTGTCTTTTTCAGTATATTAGTACTTTTCGGATCACCTTTTTGTTTTTTTCTAACCAACAGACAGCAAAGCTTCTGTTACTACTGTATTCTTCTTTCTCGTCTTCTTTTCAAGGAGAAGTGGTTAACTTTGTGTAGAAGCTTCTTGAGTTTGTTCATATGGTGAAATAGACAAATCCTGGGTCTCTCTTTCCACCTCTCCCTCTCCCTCCCCCTCCCTCCACAATATGAAAAAATGCGGTCTGTGCTTGTAATATGCAGAGTTGAATAAGCGGCTTACCTTCTTTCCCTTCATGCAAAAAGTGATTTGGTGGAAGAAATTTCATTAATCACAAGCTCGTGAAATCTTCCAACCCGTTGGTGTTATTCTATCTGCATTTTTCTCGGTGCTTATGTGTAGACAATTAAAAGATTTTCAGCTACAAGAAGTTGATTTTTTCAAGTTATTAGCATAGTTGTAAATTTGACAATCCTAAGTTCACACCATCTGGATATAGGCCTTACTTTTCAAATGTATGAGCTAATGATAACATAGATGAGGCTGTTCTATAAATCAGTAAATCTCTGTGCTGTTTCTCTTTATTAGAAAAATATAGTAGCTGAAGATTTCGTTGTTCCTTTATGTTTCATGTAATGATTTGTTTCTTATTATGATTTGCAACAATTTAATAAAGTGCTCATCTAGAATGGAACCTCGACGGTCTGCTGGAGAAAATATGGGAATATCTAAATTTAACTCGCATATACACAAAGCCCAAGGGGATGAACCCAGACTACAATGATCCTGTAATATTGTCATCAAAGAAGAGGACAGTTGAGGACTTCTGCAACCACATCCACAAGGACATGGTTAAACAATTTAAATAGTGAGTCTCTCTTCCCAATTTCCTTGTTTCTGAAGCTTTTGATTGTTCATTAGTTTCTCTTTTCATTCCCTGCATTTGCTTTATTTCCACTATTTTGTTTGAAATTTTCTGTATTCTCTGGAATATGTTTTTGGGATACTGAAATAACTGTGACAAATGATTTCATATAATATTTTAGTTATCTGATTCTCAACACTTCCTTACTCTTAAACTGACTCGTCGTTTTGTTGAATGATTTAGTGCATTAGTTTGGGGTTCAAGCGCGAAACACAAGCCCCAGAGGGTGGGCAAGGTAACTATACGAACTTCTTAAAAAATGCAGTACCTCCCAACTCCCAAGTTGTTCATATTACATCTGTTGCTGAGTGATTAATGTGCCACCTTGCTATTTACCAGGAACACGAATTGGAAGACGAAGATGTTGTACAAATCATTAAAAAGGTGTAGAAGTAAAAGTTGAGGAAGACATTGCTACATGATGCATGAATGGAATTTCTAGCATGTAAGTTTTTCACTTGTGTTAGGCTTTGTTCTGTGTGCCTATGTCGATGGATGCTCTTTATACATTTTACAGTATGGAATATCCTTTTACTGAATCAAGAGTTCTTTTGAAAGCCAATTGCATTTATTTATATACATATTTTCAACATGGTCTTTTGACATGCAGATCGTATTCAATTTTTATGAAGATTAGCTGCATTGTTACATGTATTCTACTTTACATTATTTGTCACTTTACGCATCTAATTTTTGACATCAATCCAAGTCAAGTTGAGATGTTATTCTAATTTTTGACATCAGTTCAAGTCAAGTTGAGAAGGAACAATTTACTTCATAAATTATTGCAATTTGCCCTTTTAACTTTTTGACGTCCTTTTCTTTCTCCCATTTCACTTTGTATGAACATAGCGTGTACCACGCTTTTGAACAAACGTAGAAATAAAGTAATTAATCTTATTAAGTAATGTAATTATTGGTTTATTGCGGGTGTGTTTGATGTGGGGAAAGAATGCATTTTTTCAAGTGATGTGATGAAAAATATGTGATTAGAAAATAAGCTTCTGTTTGGGCCACATTTTCGCCCATAAAAGTGGAGAAAATATAGACGTTGCTAAGCCATTTCAGTACTTGTTTGATGCATTTCGCCAAATTTACCCTCACCCAATTTTCTAGTCAAATAATTGAACAAGTGGGAGGAGGGCAAAAGGGGAATGTGGAGTAAGTTGAAATATGTAATCATTGCATGTGCGTGTGAACAATGCTTGACGTGATGGGAAAATGCTTTATTTTTTGGGAGAGAATGAGCTCCAAATGGGGGCTAAGAAAAAATTTTGAATTTACGTGTAATATTATTTTATTAATGAATGTGATTGAAAATGAATGGAAGAAGAATGCATTTTTTTCAAGAATGTCGATCAAACATGAGCTAAATAACTTCCCTATTTGTACACGCATATCATATTCAATTTTTATGAAGATTAGATGGATCATTACTTTTCGCCACTTTTCTTTCATGGTTAACCTATGTATAAAGTAGATAATACTATGTCCATACGTCAAACAACGAATGAGCTAACAAATCATGCTACGTCCAAGCAGACTTGTGAGGGACGAGACAAAAATCGAACATGTCGTCGACTAGGTCAAAAGGACTAACACATTGCAAACCAATGAGAATAATTTAACTCGACAAATTAACTCAAAAGCTTAATAAGCAACTGTTACAAGCACGACAACAAGAAAAGAAAAGACAGTAATATACTAAATTGTAACATACTAAATGCCATACCTATGGCTTACAACTTGGAAACTTTTATATCACCTTCTATTAATCGAAGTACTCGAATAATTCACCTGTCTTCACCAATCTTTCTCTTGCGTATATAAGAATTATCTTTACAGATTCATCATCAGGCTCAAAAAATGTACCATTGAACTCTCTACACGTGCAAGAAATCTCAAAAGTCCATATAAACGAGGCAGACAAGAATTTGAAGCAAGACAAGTTCGGATGATTATTTATACGAAACCTGAAAACAGCTAAATAATCCCTATTTTTTGGGTAATAATTGATCAAAACAAGGAAAGGTCTACTTGACATTACAGAATGCGACTTAACTCCATCAAAATCAAGCCTTCACACAGCAGTTGAAGCAGCTCAAAATACTCTTCCTGGCCTGTGACACACGATAGCAGAGAATTAACGATAAAATCTTATCACAATCGGTCTGTAAACTGAAACGAGCTTCAGATATTACTTAACGGAAAATCATGGGCAACACTGTGTAAGCTGAAGTAAAGAGCTTTTCTTGTTAAAAATACACGACAGCCAACCATAGAGAAGACAATAAAGAAAGAAATAGTTTGAGTAGTGTTGACAATATTAGCTCGACTGCTGAGAGAAAAGATGATCCTTCAGAAAATTTTGTCCAATCCAAACGGGAATCCATGCGGGACTATGTCGCACTACAATTTTATAGTTAAGCTGTAAAATCAACTATAGTTACGATAAAAAAGATATTAGCTACACCATTCATTTCAAATAAAGTTTATAGCCAAAGTTGCATTTAAATTTTAAAAAGAATGTCTGGTAACATCATGATTTTTTCAAATTTAAAGAAGGCTAACTACACAAAAGTAAGCTGCATCATGATTCTATATCACATGCCTTACATTATTCATTGCATGTGCACCACCTGTATATGCATGTGGACCTGGAAATAAGATTATCTCAAATTTATGCTAGTACAAGTCGTTTTCACATTTCATGTGCTAAGGTACTAAACCAATATTTACGTTAACTCAGCAACACATGATAAAATTGGCTGCAAGCCCCCACTAAGATCAAGAAAATCATTCATGAACCTCGTCCAACCTAATAGCACTTTGGCTGTAAGGCACTAAATGATTTTTAATTCACGCTTCCAAAGACATGAGATGACAAACTTAAGTTTCGTACCTAGTCCAAAAAGTCTGCTTTGTTGTAATTTTAATTTGAACCAAAAAGAATAAACTTGAGCACATGGCACTGCTGTACTTGTTCGTCTTAAGTCGGGGTTGAGCCAAAGTTGGCATTTCACTTAATTGGGCAGGTAACTCATCAGAATATTTTCACTATCCAACACAGGGCTCCATTACAAACAGTTCTGTTTGCCACCTGCCTGCTAGCCTGTGAATACACTCACTGAAAACACCTAAGTTTCAGTCCCCCACCCAATAGTCCTAACCACATATAGTCTATTGTCCTAATTAATAACTACCGACTACTCCCAATGACTCATATTTAATCCTGTCTTCATTAAAACATAAACATAGTTAAAAGAAAGTGTACTAAAGATAGCTGAAGAACTCACTGTTGGCGAGTGATTTTGATCAAAGTTTGGCGAGTGATTTTGATCATAGTCGTGATGATCAACAACATGGGCAGTTTTTGTAGTTCGAGTAGTTGAAGAGATGAGCTCTTCCTCATTTCCGAGACTGGCTCTTGATGGATCCCTCTTGTTTTGCTTTCTCATTTCTCTTATTTTTGAAAAATCCACGGAGTAGTCGGGCAACGGACCCTTTTGGTCCCATTCCCCAAATTGTGGAACAGATAACCAAGGTTCATTCCTCTATACAAGAAAAATCAGGATTAATTGACACTTCGAAAGTCTATGATTCTTTCTTTACTGGGGAACGGTAAAACATGGATATGCACTTGGTAATCCAACATTATAACAACAAAAACAAAATAAGCCTTATTTCCGATAAGTTTGGAGTTTTGTTTCTCCTCATTTACTTTCCAATAGCCTCCAGAATCAGAAAGAAAAAGAGAAGGAAGAAAATGATAATGTCATAGCAGTTTTTATCCTCGGTCCGCTTGAACAATCTCTCATATTAAATGGAGGATCGTACACAAACAAGAACTTCTTATCAAAAATGGGTGTCAGAATAAAAAAAAAAATCTGGTTTAAATATTCTAGGACTCATTTCCAATGTTATCCTGTAAACAACGTTTGCATTTTCGAAGTAGGCTTGCATAAAAGTGAAAGTTCTCATAAGCTGAATGTTTTTCAAAGAAACCAGTCCCTTATCACAGAAAGAAAGCAAAACAATCTTCTATTCACACAATTTTAACAGCAAATTAATCCCCTTTTTTCTTCTTTTTTTTGATGATGGATATTGGAAAAGTTGTGTTACTGACCAAAGAAAGTCAAATTTTGACTAATTAAGATGTGAAATCCCTTATAATCAAGTTAAAATTCAATTTCATCAAAGCCTGATAATTTCAGGGACATCATTTACATTCAAGAATAACACATGCCTACCGATGTTATCAAGAATTGAATTATGTTAAACATCTTCAAAATTATGAAAGCAAACATATAAATACAAAAATTTGTGGACAACTAAAACAAATATCAAGATAAAGGAAAAAAAAACCACAAGGGAAGCAAGAGAAAGAAAGAAAACTTAATTTTGATTACTTTCAGCAGGTGTCATAGTATAATTGATCTAGCAGAAACTCAACAAAACATTCGTTTGGCATCTTCACAAGTTCCCATTAAAAAAAATAATAATAAAATAAATAAAATAAAAAATCCAGGTAGTTCAGAATAGACATTCAAGGCCATGTTCAATCAGTAGTATTGAACTCGGGAAACAAGATTTTAACTCCTATTTCTTCAATAATATTATCTTGTCTAATCTAATTTACCAAAAGCAGCACAAGGATAATTCAAGAATGAAGACTACAAACACAGAGAGGGATAACTTTTTACCTCCTTGCGATCTTCCATATAGTTTCAGTAAAAAATCTTGGATTTTCTTGAATATACAGACCCTTTTTTTCTCCAAAGAAATGAACTCAGAAGACTAAGTGATAATTTTATTTGTTCAAAAATGAGGAAATGGAGTAAATATAGGCAGAGAGAGGAGAGAAGCTTTACACTGTACACTGTACACTTCTACGAGGGTTTCCTATGGTATGGACCGCGTGGTTACTGTGGGCTAATTACAAATTCTACGCTTGGACTCCATCTGTTGATCGCTGTTTTTGTGTGTATGACAGAATGTTTATGAGATAAGAACTGCCGCGAGAATTCCACGCGGTTTTGGTTTTTCAGCACTACTGGCAATGCACTTACTTTTATCAGGAAAGAGGGCTTGACGTGGGGTAGGGTTAATTGCGACTTTCAACCTGTTGTCCCAATTTGTTGTACACCATGTTAAAGTACCATAATCAAGTCCATGCTGCTTGACTCGACTACCATTGTACTCATTTCGATCTAGGGCTGACAT
>CAIGRO010219847.1:0-17475 GCA_903798355.1 Fraxinus baroniana | reverse complement strand
CCCCCCCCCCCCCCCCCTCCTAAAAAGGAAAAATGCGGCTCTGATAAAGTGATCATCTTGTATTTTTGGTTCAAGTGAAAAAAATGGTTAAACCTTGCCAATCTGATGTTGTTATCAGTTTGCCAACATTTATAATTGCAGAATGCGTTCTTATATACTTGGATCCAGATTCAAGCCGGGGTATAGTCAGATGGGCTTCTAAGACATTCTCTACAGCTGTATTCTTCTTATATGAGCAGGTTATGGAACTTTTTAAACCTCAATTTTTCATTTATCTTTGGGTTTCTCCATTTCTACTGCTGACTGCTTTCACTTTCTTGGAAACTGAATTGATTTATGCTATAGTCGCTTGACTACATATTCGTGCTGTTTAACAGATTCAACCAGATGATGCTTTTGGTCAACAGATGATTAGAAATCTGGAGGTACTTTTGCCTCCTTTTTGCACCGAAAAAGGAAAAGAAAATAGATTTAGCTAAGAATAAAAAGGTTCCTTTGCTCTTGTTATTTTTCACGACATTCCACCAAAGAATAAGAGCGGTTATGATTTGATTATCTAAACTATTGACCCAAAAACAACAAAAATTGTGGTTGCTACATGCACTGTTTCCCCCACTCCTTTGGTTAAATTGCTATGTGCTAGATCTACGGGATCTTAAGCAACTAGATTATTAGACACTACCGTAGGCCATGTTATTTTTAGTCCACCCCTCTCTCTCTTCTTAACTGTTCTACCGAAATCTCCTCACTCTTAATAACCGTCACTTTTGTTAATGGGAGCCTCTTTAGGCCTACGTAAAACATGGTAGCATCTTACTTACAGTTTCTTATGTGCTGTCACATATGTGATTTCCTTTAACAAATTCACAAGTCATGGAAGTTGAGCTGGAATTGTTCAATCTTTTATTTTTATATACTACTTTATGCGCCAATGAAGCTTTCTTGTGTTCTCTAGTCTATTGAAACAAAAAAGAGTAATAATTCCTGTCACGATATTTTTTTAGAGGTGTACGTGAGCAGATGTAATAATGACTTTCTATTGCAGAGTCGAGGTTGTGCACTGTTGAGCATTTATGCTACGCCGACTTTGCTTGCTAAGGAGAAACTTTTTCTGGATCAAGGATGGCAGGTATTTTCTCATGATGAAAAGTATTGCTTCTTGGGTCCCCTTCCCCAGTATACGAGGGACAGAGAGAAAAAGAAATGGAAAAAAAGGAAGAGAAAATACTCCTTTGGTAGAATTTAAATGACATTTTTATACTTCAAAAAGATGGTTAGAAAGCTCAAGTTTTTGTTAGAATACAATCCTTGATGTTTAAGAGTGTCATCACATGAACATCACCTGATATTCACCATGTCAAATAATTTAGCTTTCTTGGAAGGGAGGAGTACTTTTTTGCAAGTAAATGTAGTAATGTCTGTTAGTACTTAGTGTGCATCTAGTTTGGACAGACTTGCCTAATACATAAATGAATGAAGCCATAGGGTGTGGGGGAGGGTATTAGGTCCAGAAAGCTTCCCATTAATTAAGCTGCTGGAAGATATAGATTGATATGCCAAGATTTAGCCTTTGGATTCTGAGATTTAAACCCATAACTTTGTTGTGAACACGATCATTCTGTAACTTACTTTAAAATGAATAGGTTGGGAATACTATTCACATATAAGCAATACTGAAAATGTGGTATTAGCTCTGTTCTTGTTTACCCTTCCCTAGTAAAGGCTGTTAAAGTTTCACGTTTCTTCTTTTTCTTTACTTGCGTCTCTTTCCCTGTGTTTTTGGGTTTTGTCCTTTATTGATCAACTTTGGTTGAGTTTCATATCTGTCACACATTATTATGATCTATATTGAGGTGCTTTAGAGAGCTGTTGCCTGGGACATGCTGAAAGTGTATAGTAATTTCATCGAAGCCCAAGAAAAACGCAGGTAGGAACCGTTCTCTCTCACACAAGAGAAATATGTATTTGCTATTATATTTATGTGGTTCTTTAACCTTTATGGTTCCTCGTATGATATTATGCTCCTGCTCATGATTGTTATTTGTTAAAGCGCACTAAGAACCCCTAAAAGCTTTGGACCTTTAAAATTGAAATATGCATCTACTGAACTCCTGCACCTCAATTTCATGCCCAAATATATCATTGTCGGTTGTAGACAAATTGAATCCTCTTTCGATATCACAAACGCTGTTGAGTTGAATGTCTTCAGTTTTGTTTTGAAAATGTGTTTTCCGATATGCATTACTTTTGCATCTCCTTTTTAACTTCATGATAAAATTCATCCTTATCTATCTTTAACAGTGTTGTTCCTCTGCAATGCACCATTCCTGTAGCTGGGGCTGTTGGGTGTAGCAGCTCTTTTTGGTGTTTTGCAATTGCATCCGTATGTACAACGTTTTTGGATTAGAATTGAACAGTGACCTTTGTTTCTGTGATTGATGAAATATTACGTCTCCATGACCATTTCAAACTCTCCTAGTGCAGTGTTCTGCTTCGAGTAATGTGATTAAAATATCGGGGTCTACATTTTGGTAGAAATTGTGATGTTTAGATCAGCAAGTTCTATGGTGCATTTGGAGATGCTGAAGAAATTGCATAATATTTTGAAATAGTTGAATGCAAATTTAGGATTTTCAGTACCTCCTTTAAATAACCATTTTCCATTTTACGTGTTTTGATCCAAAGAATAGCTTAAATAAGAACTTAAAATCTTAAACAATACCATATGATTCAGGTGCCAGTTGAGTATCGAATTTTACTTTCAATTTGGACTCTGATAATAAATGTATGGACATACATGGAATGTCATCATTACATTTGACCATTTTTAGAAAGCAAGTACTGCTTTCTGAACTTTCTGTTATATATGAAGATTCCAAGTGTTCGCTGGAATACAAACTTTTTTGATTTTTTCTGTTTCAAAGTTTCCTTATTCTAAGACTAAACAGTTGGTTCTGTTAAGATTTTTGGTATGCATTTTTACTCTTTCTTGTCTGCATATATTCTAGAGATGCTCTTTCAGTATTCTTATCTGTGTTCTTTTTATCAGGATTGAACGGTTGGAGTTGTTCGATGAGTTTGAAGAGTGGTACATGCTGCAGGCAAGAATTTGTTACTTTTGTGTTGCGTTGGAAAAGAAGTTCTTTGATAGTCTTGTCCAACTTGAAGAATACAATGTTTCTGTGGGATAATTTATAAAATTGTCTCTTTTATCTTCTTAAATATGATTTAAGGTGGTAATTTTATCTGTATAATATGGTTATAAGGTTAAGTCAGGAAGAGGTTAATGTGGGAAAAAAAAAAAGTTCTTTTAGCTGAATAATGAATATTGCATTCATGAATTCGTTTTCAAAAGAGCAAGAATGATTTTTTTATTTCTTGAAAAAGTTTTTAGTATAGTTTTTAACATGAAAAAAATTGAGATTTTCGAGGAAAATTTAACGAAGTTTTACTGTTCTGACCAAGTTTCTTCCATTCATGATTTCTAAGCTAAATATAATCAGCCACACTAGTGGCATATATGCACGAGTAGATCTCGTAAGTGCTTTTTCCTTGGCGTGTATGTTTTCTTTGTTCTGCAATAATGGATGTTCCTCGCCAACCAATCAGGTGTAACTTCACGAAGCCCACCCCACAAATTAATTTTTTTTTACTGAGTTTGATGATTTTTCATTCTAAAATTGCTGATTTTCAGGAGCACTACTGTGTTGCTTATGCAATAAACGATGCAATGGTATGCCAGTATATATGTAGCTCTAATATATAGTTATATGTCCTCTTTTTAGCATCAATCACCATATATTCTATCTTGATGCTGCTTCAGGGTCTATTTGAGAAATTCGGCTTCCCTGAAAATGAAACGGGAACAGCCGTTGCAACATCCCCATGAGAGAATCAGTTTGTTATCTGAAGTGATTCTTTTCCATGCATTGATGGCTAATATTGGCACGAAAGGTAGCGTGCTGGCTCGTGTTAAACCTGGGTGCTCTCTCTACCAGTTACTTCAGTCTTAGCTCCAATATATACATATATCTATACTTGTAAAACTTAAATGTGTCCATCTATCCATTTGTCATCCCATGGACTAGTGGGGTTTGGGTTTTGTTTCCTTTTTAATGTTATCCCCTTTTTCTTGCTATTCATTTTTAGTTGGATCACAGTGGCATTGGATTGATGGATGGAACATTCAATTTCCTTCATGACTTGTATTTGTTGTTCACTGATTTAAGAATATTTTACATTGTAGATGTGGGTTTTTTGTGCAACTGAAGATGTAGTGTGTGCTGTAATGTTATAGTCAGTCATCATGAACATATGATATTATGCAGATATGATTATGGGTTGTTCTACTTGTACATTGGGGGCGCTCCCTATTGGATGGAGTGCCTATGGGACAGGGCCGCCCGGTGTCCATTATGGACACCTAATGGACACCCTTATGTAGCCCCCAATGTACCTTTAGCATTTTCCTATGATTATTTTGTACAATTGTCATCACAATAGCACGTGCTGGTTATTGTCGGTGTAACAACTACTTTGGATAGAGCTCACTTTAATGTAAAGGGAGAGTTTTCAAATTGCTTATAAACTCACAAGGCAAGTCTTTCACAAATGATGCGAAGTACAATTGGATAACTACGGTGAGCGATTGTCACAAAATTCTTGAATTTGTGCTGAATGAGAAATAGAATATGCGAGGGACCTTTGCAAAAAGAGTTGATTGCTGTCTAGTGTTTGAATAAGATTTTGTTGATTAACGAATTGATTTGAGGTGGACCAATACAAGGTTCACTTTATAGGAGAAAAATGTCCTTAATTTGGTTTGAGGGTGATATTGATTCGGAGCATCACTTAGAACATGGTAATGAGTTTATTTTGTAGAGGATTCTTTGGAGTAAGACTTAATTCACTAGTAAAACATTTTCCTGAATTAAATGGAGATAGATCACTTATTCTGAAAATGTCTTTTTGATATTCTCCTCCTCCGGTTTCCCGACTACTCATATAACATGAAAAGCAAATGTCATAGGGGCATGAAAGAGTCAAGTAAAACGCTCCACGCCTCACATATAATGTGGCTTGAACGAGTCCACAAACTCGAATTGTGCCTGTCCAATGATGGTTATGCAGCAATGCAAATCCCCTCCTCTCTCGTCCTTGAGCTATATCATCACTTGTAAGGATTAGTTTTCATTGTACTGTGGTACCAGAATTCTGTTCATCCATTAATAATATGTTTGGTATGTCGCGCGAACTAGAAGGTCGTAAGTGTCAAAATTTATCATATTGCTAAATGTATTGAAAGATTTAAAGAAATAAAATTCCTTGCAACAAAAGCATGTTTTAACTGCATAAAATTTAGTCCTGCAACTGAATTGAAATATACTAAATTCAAATTTATTAAAAGATAACTTCATTTTGTTATTGTGTTGTTTCTCTCTTTATAATCTTGTTCAATCTCATCCTGACCCGCATACCTATATTCCTCAAAAGTATCTTAGTCCCCGTCTGAAGTTAATTTTTTGAAAAGTGATATTTTAGAATGTGTGGTTAAAGATTAAGAAAAAATTGAGGAGAAATGTGAATTTTTTTTATTTTTTTTTTTGGAAAATGTGTGATTGAAAATGGGAGAAAAAAGTGATTTCGAAAAAAAAAAAAAAAAANAAAAAAAAAAAAAAAAAAAAAAAACAGTTTCAAATAAGAGCTTAATCAAGAATCATGTTGTCTGATACATAGGAAAGAAAAGTCCTTAATTTCCCTAATTAATTGTTAACCGTGATGATGCTTGATAGTGAAGCTATTGTGGTGGGATTTAGAATTTTGTGCATGCTGTTAGATGGCTTTAAATTGGCTAAATAAAGAACATTATCATTATGTTTTGATTCTTAAACCATTTCTAAAACCCAGAGGGAGAAATCCATTAATGATTCAGATGATATAACAGGACAAGAATCCTATATTCCTAAACTAAAAGAACTCAAAATCCAGAAAATTTCCCCCAGGCTTCATCTCTGTTCCTACCACCCTTTTGCTGTGGCTGCTGACCCCGATTGGGCTCACTTGCTCAAACTTCACTTGGGGCTCCATCTCAACTGGTCTTGGCACCTCCGGTGGTGTACTGCAGCGTATCAGAGCCCAATTAACACCCTCGAAGAAAGGGTGCTGCTTTATCTCTGTTGCACCTCTCTTCACCCCAAGCCGTTGTTGTGGATCTTTAACAAGTAGTCCTCGGATAAGATCCCGGCTGGCATAATTGGTTGCGGGTGAGTCTGGAAATTTAAGCTGCTGCCCGACTACGTTGAAGAGGGTTGCTCGATTCCCCGAGCCTTTAAATGGGGTTTTACCGTAGAGTAGTTCATGTAAGAAAATACCAAATGTCCACCAATCAACTGCACTTCCATGGCCTTCTGCCTTGATGATTTCAGGGGCTAAGTATTCATGGGTGCCTACAAAGGACATAGACCGTGCTGCAGTGGGTTCTGCAACTAGCTCGGGCAGCATGCCAGAACGCAGACCGAGCTCTGCTCGTGGTTTTCCGGGACTATTTTTCTTACTTTTTTGTCCGAAAATTCGAGGAAGGAAACATGATGGCTGAATACATGCTGATGTGGGCTCAGTGCACACTGGCTGTACACAGAATGCTCCTCGTTTAGAAGGATCAGAATCAGATCCAGATGTTCTTATTAGGGTTGGCGAAACTGCACATCTCAGGGAAAGATCGAAGTCAGAAAGCATAATGTGGCCATCATCGCGAACCAGAATGTTTTCAGGTTTCAGGTCTCTGTAGACAATTCCCAACATATGAAGATACTCAAGCGCCAGTAAAACCTCAGCAGCATAAAACCTTCATTTATGAAACCCAAAGATTATTCTTCAGTCGTAAGAAATCATATTTCAGAATGTTGTGAGGTAAAGAATATGAAGGAAGCAGTAAATTTCAACAAAGCAGAGAACCATTGGTCAACTGAAAATCCAGCAACATAGTTACTCTTTTTGTTGATTATAAATATCAAATGACGTGACAATCAAAAAATTACAAATATTTGACTCGTATAGAAGGGAAATGTAAATGCCCGAAATGGAAGATTTATCTTTTAACAAATAATATATTAAAATTTCTTGAATGCAGCTCTCTTAATGCTTGGCAATTGGCATACATGCCTAAAATTTAAAGCAGAAAGCGCGTAAACAATAAACTAATTTCAGTCAGAAACAGTATTGTCAATATTAACACACAATTCAGAGCTACTCATATACAGTGCGTTAGACAATTGAACACAGTATTTTTTTGGGTTATTGCAAAGATAAAGTACACATATGCAATACTATAGAAGTTTCTACTTTTCTCTTTTTATCGTGAAAATGAACGATAAACAAAAGGATCTATGTTTCTCACGTATCTGAAAATGTAATGGATCATAATGAAATTAATAAACTAAATGAAACTTTGTCTGCACATTTGAGAGACTTCACTCATCAAGGGAGCAAGATGTAGCTGTTAATGTTCTATTATTGCAAAGACTACAATAGCAAATTGCAAAGCCTTACAAGTCAAAACTCGCAGAATTAAATCTTGAATTAGTAATCCCATGCAAGAAATTAAATTTAGTCTGCAACCAAAGTATCTTCCCGAGTCAATCAAGGAGCAAACTCAACAAAAGACTCAGGATTCAACTGATAAGCAGTGACCAGTCATTCTACTGTATGGCTATGATCTGAAATTACTCAAATAATTTAGCAACTTGCATCGAGAAGTCTTAGATATGACAAAATAAGAGGTATGAACAAGGTGATGTTATTTACAGAATAAAAAATTATAAAATTGGTCACGTATTTGAAGGATAGAATCTCCATCAAGAACATGATCACAAATGAATTGTATTGTCAAACAAGATTTCGTGTATGATAGTCTCACAAATAAATCCCAGGAAAAATAATGAGCACTAATTCACTAAATGAATGATATAGAAGCAACAAGTCCTTGTGTTAATAATAAAAAACTAATAGATTAAGAATTCGAGAGAATGATAGTGCTTACCGTGCAGCATACTCCGAAAAATGTTTCCCCGGTTGTCGTTGCCTCAGGGTATGCAGATCGCCTCCTGGACAATATTCCATGACCAAGCACAAGAATCTGTCCGTTTCAAAATGAGTGTACAATGTCGGCAAGAATGGATGGTCTAGCAGCTGTAGTATTTCTCTTTCAGTCTGAGCCCTGGTCAATTTGTTCCTGCTTGCAAGAGACGCTTTATCCATTACTTTCATTGCAAACAAACACCGAGTTCCAGTCAACTCCGAGAGATACACACTTCCAATATCTCCGCATCCAAGTCTTCTGTGCAACTTGAATTGACTCATGCCTAAAATACCATCACGGATTCGAATAGCAAGAATGGCCTTCCATCGAGGATCATTTCCTTTGTGAGGTTTATTTGCACTGCCAGTTATATTACTCCAGTTACTGTCATCACTAAGGCCACTGCTATCACTTGCTCGGCTAAGGCTAGTTTTAGTACTCTCAAGCGAGTCCCCTCGAATGCTCCCTTTTGTAATTTCGTAGTTTCTGTCAACACTAAGCATCCCATCACTCATTATCACGTCACTCCGGTTTGTGCTAGTGCAGCTATTGACAATACTCATAGTCGTGAAAACACCAGTGCTATCAATACTACTGTGGGGGCTAACATTACCACTCGGAGGTAGTGAAGAATCCCATATACATTTGTCTTTCTCCTCAGAATCCATCGGTAGACTTGCTTCAGTAGTATTTTTCAATGGATAAGGAATGGAAAATGGAGAGGAGACAGGGCCTAGGTCATTAGATTCTTCAACCAAGATCTCTACCGGAGAAACTAGTGACAGGCTTGGCTTTATACTCGGTACCCGTATTGAAAGATTTTCCAAAAACGGAGCCTTCGTAGACAAGTTTTTACCTAAACATTTCCTGTCCCCATTGCTCTGACCAATCGGTACATATAATGGTCTCATCAGGTCCTTATCAATGGGTTCAGGAGGATGGCTCACCCCATGGAATGAAGTCAAGCCACTTTCCTCGAATGAATCACCATTCGCCTTAAACGAAACAAAATCAAGAATGAGTTCTTCATTATCTGTGGAAGAGTTCTTTCCTTTCCATCTTCTCACAAGTGAAGCCGAGTCTAAATGCCGTAAGTCACGCTCAGTCGATGGATTCCTAATCTCTTCTCTTAACAAACTAGGCTGATTATTTGAAACTTTTGTCATAATGGGCAACTCTTTGGGAAGTGGTTTCGCCTTATGAACCCTTTCCATCTCCGGTCACCAAATATCATATCAAGTTTCTCTCTCTGTTAGACACAACTCTGTATCGAACACAAAAACTAATATCAGCAATCAAACTCGCGTCAATCAAATTTACCACTGACTGATTCTGGGGGCCAATTATAAGAAATCAATTATGAAATTGCAATTATATCACCTTCTCATCTCAACTAACAAAAATTTTCCCCAAAAATCACTGAAATTGGAATCACAAAATCCTCAGAAACTCACCAGATCAAACATCAAAGCTCACAAATATAGTCTCACACCATTATATTTCAAAGCATTAAGAAGAAATAAACCAAAATCCGTAAAACAATCAATCAACCACCAAATACAGCAAAATGCTCCATTTATTCACATAGTTAAGCACATGCAAAGAGTTCAGTAAAACGTGTAAATATGTAAGTATACATCTACGTATCAATTATATAAAGACATAAAAAATTATAATGTGCGAAGAGAGAATCAACTTTACTTAGATTCCACGCAAATACCATAACCAAATAAATAAAACCAAGAAAAAACACACAAGGCAAAGAGAATAGCAAAGGGAAAATGAGAGGACATACAGCAAAACAATAGTAGCTGCAAAATGTAGCATCCAGTTACCACTGCGAAAAATCAGTATCTTGCGCGAAGTGAATCACATCGAACAATTTATGAAATAATCTTCTGTTTGTCCAAAAATATTGTAAATTACCAAAAACCAATAGGAGAGAATGGTTGAAAAACAGCGTGAAGAGAGGTGGAGCCACAAAATGTACATAAAGATAACAATTTTCTTGAATTTCTGCGTTCAAAGATTGCAGCTGATTGAAAGGAGATAAGTATTAGGTTGGAAAGTTGCAGAATGCATACATTAGTTGTAATAGAAAAAGAGAGAGGTGGGATGGGGGTAGGGTAGGGTGGCTTTTGCTTTATTGTTGTATGCTTTTGGGGGTGAGAATGGCACTTTAGTCATGTGTTCTACACTGTGCGTGTAATGACTGCCGGAAGGCAGGGAAGACGAGAGAGATAAAGTTTGGGCACCCCCAAAGAGACTATTGCCAATTCTGTGAGTGACTTTAGAAGCTCTAATGGCATCTCCATTCGAGTTGACTGTCCAATTTTTACAGTTCAATTTATTATCCATTCATATTTTATATCCTTTTATTGTTTAATAATTTAACATTATTATATTTATTTTAGTTTAATTATTATTTTTAATTAATAGTTATTTTTTAAATAGTTATTTAGTGATAACTAATAACTATTGAATACATTAAAATAAAATTTCTCATTAAAAATCAAAAGTTTTGAAATTTGTGAAAGTTATTTTTTATTATATGTATTTTTGTGTGTTAAATATAATTTTTTTTAATTGTGGTATTAAATGTAGTGTTTTTTGTAATTTATTAATAAATTCAATATTTTAGTTCGTTATATATAATTTTTAATATAATAATATTAATAGTAATATATTTGTTAATTAAATAATTATCTGAAATAAATTAACTGTTGAAAAATAAATATTTGGAAATAAAGGAAATATGGTTCATTTGGTATAATGATTGAAGATAATTTTCTAAAGGGTAATTGTATTACCACCACAAAATTTATTTATCTCACCATATTATAATCATACCACAATTAAATTAAAATATATTTTTAATAACTACACTACACAAATTTACAATTATATTCCTAATCCAATAAAAACAAAAAATGGATAAAAAAAATATACAATATTGTGGTGCATTCATCATCCCAATATTATACCTTATTTTTTTCATTGATATGCATCACTCGAATTCCTTAACTTCAGTAAGTATATCTTAAGCAAATGGAGTAATTTAATTGTTTCCCTTCTCCTTTTCTGTAATATTTTACACGTCATATTAATTACTATTTTCTTTGATAAATTCCAAATTTGATGTTTACTTAGGAACCACGTATGAAAACACATTCAAGTGACGAAGAACCAAAAATGAAATCCACCACGTGTTGGAATATTTTCAGTTTATCCAATGTCAAATTAAGAAAACACATAAAATTAATGAATTTTGATAATATATATATATATAATCATACAGCATCGAAACAATACGAACTTCATTTTTGCTAACCAGCATATGACCATCCTTAAATGTCCTTGATTCAGTTCTACACAAAACTTTTATATATATATATATATATATATCAGCATCAATAACTTGGAGCTTCTAATACCAAAATTCAATAATCAACCGCATTACACAAAAGTCATCAACGGAAAAGCTATGGCAAGGCTATCTACAGAAAAGAAAGAAAAAACTAGATTTATGATTGTGGTGGAAAAATAAATTGTTTTGTGTGATAAATATATCAAAATTCATTTATGTAATTTTACTTAAGGTTAATTAAGTAAATAAAAAAAATGTTTAAATTGTGGTGTAACTAATAAAATTTGTAGTGGTAATATAATTACCCTATTTTAATTTCAATAAAAGATACACAAAAACAACCCCGAGTTCTCTGGCAAGATAATCAAGCTATCAACAGAGTTCAATGAAAAGGCAATAGTTGGTAGATGGATCAAGCATTAATGGAAATAGTAACAAAGAAAAAGAAATTTAACCCACTTTTGGTACAAATTCTTTAAAACCCATTTTCAAAACATACATTTCCAATAACATAGTTTTTGCACATGGACCCATAACTTTTCCAAACTTTTTAACGACAGAATCTCCAAAAAAATCACATTTCACCCCGTTCTCAAAAAATCTACATCAAACAGGCCCTAAATCTTGTTCATTACGTTGTCTAGTACTATGAACCAAACATGTACTAATGGTATGTATCGCAAGATGGTTTGAATAGTTAGCGATTCTATTAAGAAAGCAAAAGAAGTTACGATCTTGTCTATTCTAGTACCGTGTACCAAACATCTCTTCGGAGAGTAGCCATTAGTGAGAAGTACCTCAGAGTAACAAAAGGCTTCCCTGTCAACATTTGATGGATATAGGCTTCATTAAGCTTTTTGCACAGTTCTTCCTCAACTCCTACGGTCACTTCAATTCCTGCATCTCGCAGTTTCCTAATCCCTTTTGAATCTACAATGGCATTAGGATCCACCATACCAATCACCACCTTTTTCACTTTGGCCTTGATTAGCGCTTCAGTGCATGGTGGAGTTCTCCCATAATGGTTACATGGTTCCAAACTCACATATGCTGTCCCATGTTCTGCCAAATCCCCAGCGTCTCTTAGTGCAAAAACCTGCAGTTTTCTTAGTAAAAATATTTGAAAGTGTCTTTGTAAATATATTTGTATGAAAATTAATCTAATTTAATCCATTGATTTAGGATATATGTATAACAGCACCAGCCTTCAGATTGAATATCTGTTCCTAAACATAGAATTAGAACTAATATAAGAAAACCATTATTCTTTAATCTTTTAACAATTTGGATCAAACTAATCAAATCTAAGATGGATGTTCACCATTACATGGTTTGTATCGCATTTATATAACTGGAAAAATCCCAACATATCTAAAAGAAGAAAAAGTATTTAATTCCACCTACAGTATTCATAGCCGACCCTATTCCAGGTAAAGGAGGCTTGTTGTAGGTTAATGGCCATTATAAATCTTTCTTAAATCTTATGACATGAGTTCCAATACAAATTTTGTAGAGGCATCTAGTTGCTTTGGATATCCAGTAGATATAGCAACGAAATGCTGCCGATTCCATATTATTTAACGGAGTGTCTATAACAAAAACATTTGAAATTGAAACAGATATTCACCTCTTATATACAAGCCAAAGCACAATGAGTTAGGAATTTTCAAAGGATAGACATTGCCCACAGGTCCTGAGTAGAATACAATGTAACAAGCCAAAAGCATCCAGCTTCTTACACAAACCCCCAAATCATAAAGGTAAAACACATTGCCCTTAACATATATGACAAAATGACGGAATAACAAGTGTATGTTACCTCAGCATGAGGTTGGCCAGCTTTTGGGTGAAACCCTTCGCCAACAATTTTCCCATCTTTCACAATCACACACCCCACCATAGGATTAGGGCTGGTGTACCCAATTGAAGTTCTAGCAAGCTCCACACACCTCCTAATATAATACCCATCATCATGTTGCTCTTCTTGTTCTTGCTCCATATGTGCCCCTCCTCCACACCTGACCCCACCCAATTTAGAATAATTTCTCAAACTGATTCTTGATTCGAACACCCTTTTGGCTGCATTACAAAACCCAGATTTCAATATCGGAGCAAACAACAATTTTTCACCTCGATTTGCTAGTGGATTGTACACTACATGTTTGGTTAATGGAAGGGTTTGAGCATACATAATAGAGGAATGCTGAATGAACCGCTGTAAAATAATGTTCTTGGTATTAGAAGAGTTGGTTTTATGATGTTAGCACAGTATTAGCGTGATCAAAGATGGGATTTGTGGAGCTGGAAGTGTCAGTTGGCACGGCCCTTGTAGGTGTACTCGGCTTGGGATATGAGGATCGCGTGGTAACTGTTCGAAGAAACGCCTAATAAAGATGTTAAACTCGTGTGAGTGCAATGGTTTCGGCTGGGGACTATGTTGAAGTCTTTTAAGTTATTCAAGAAAGGTAATTAGCACGTCTTCAAAATATTATTTTCATCAATTTTTCCAATTAAAAATCGTGAAATGACTTAAGCCCTTGTTTGGTATCAATTAAAATTTAGATTTTAATTTAAATCAAAATTAACATTTCATTTTAATCACGTATTTTATGGGCACTATAACTTTTCAACCAGATATCTCGATTTCTATTAAAATCTACTAAAAATTTGATTTTAATTCTTACCAAATATGGGCTAAACAAAACAAAAAGAAAAAAGAAAGAACTAATTGCAATTATAGTGTCAAATTTTATAAAAACGTGCAAACGGGTTCTAAATAAATTATTAAATGAATAATTAACACATAATGTCCATTCCTTACACTATTATTGTGAAAAAAAAAAATCACACCTTTCATTTTTTTTAATATATTTTTACCTTTAATTACACATTTAATTGTGCAAACCATCATTTTTACCCATTTTAATCAAATTTATTAATAAAAGTTGTGAAATGACGAATATATAATACTATATAAATAAATAAATAAAAATTATTTTTTTAATAATTAATTTGGGATTCGATTTTTAAATTTTCAATAATTTATTTGGGATTCGTTTGCACTTTTTTTAAAAAAACAAATTTATTACCACTTTTTAATAATTTGTTTGAAACTCGTCTGCACTTTTTTTAAAAAAAAAATTAATTTCTAATTTTTAATAATTTTTTTGGAACTCCTTTTCACTCTATAATTTTTTTTTTAAATTCTATTTTTTTATAATATATTTGGGACCCGTTTGCATTTTTTTAAAAAAAAAATAATCTTGATTTTAATAATTTATTTGGAACTCGTTCGCATTTTTAAAAAAATTGCAACTATAATTGTAATTAATTATTTATTTATTTTTTATTTAAATAAGAGGACATATTTATCATTTTACAACTCTTTATTGAGAAAATGGATAAAAATGATGGCTTGAGCAATCAAATGTATAATTATGGATGAATGTGCTAGAAAATGAAAGATATGTGGACATTATGTGCTAACTATCTTTTTAATAATTTATTTGAAATTCATTTGCACTTTTTGAAAAAAAATTGAGACTATTATTGCAATTATTATTATTATTATTTTTTTTTCAGAATTGCATATTTGTCATTTCACAACTTTCAATTGAGAAAATAGATGAAAAGATCATTTGAGCAATAAAATGTGGAAATAAGGGTGAAAATGCAAAAAATAAAAAATGAAATGTGATAACATTTTCCACAATAATAGTGAAATGTAAGAACGTTATGTTCTTGCTCATAGCAGAAAAGCTCTTGGATCTATTGACATTTCAAAATGTATTGCCAAACATATCATTAATTTAGATCCAAAAAATACCAGCTATTATGTGACTTCCTCAAACTTGTACGCAGAACAGGGCAGATGGGATGAGGTTGAAAAGTTGAGAAGATTGGTAAACCATGAGAAAATTGAAAAATGAGATGGGTTATAGCATGATTTGAGCTAAATGATAATTATATGTTAATCAAACTTATCTTCTTGATCCAGGCCTCAATTTCCTCATTCGACTGTTTGTCCATAGAATTTAACAACTTAGGAGATGATACAACCAAACAAGCCTTCCCCAACCAAAATCAGCTTCCTTTAGAAGAAGAAACATACTCAAAACTTTTGAAATTTCACTGGACCAGCTCACCTAGTTGGTGCAGCTCTTTCTTTAACAAGGTTCAAGTGCTTGTCATTCTCCTGAAGTTTTGCAGGATAATCCCAGCTAAAACTACATATGGCTTACTTTGTTCAAAACTTCATATCCCTCTTTCTCATGATAATTCGTTGTGGATGGTATAACAATTGCTAGCAGGCTCATGTTCCCATTAGTGTCTATCTAGCCTAGTGTGCAACTTCATTACATGAAGCACAGCATACATCCTGTTGGGATCAGGTAATTTTGATTGAGTGGAAGATTTAAATGTACCTAATCACCAGATGTAGCATATGCGAATGAGTGATTACCTTCTTCGACTCTTACTATCTAACGTGAGAATGAACAACTAATGCCGTGATATCCTTATGGAACAGGGGTTCTGTTATCCGTTAGTGATCTCTAGATGTGAAGATGCGCCAATGGGTGATATCGTGGTTCCTATGTGTGGAGATGATGGGGTCGGTAAAAGGATTTTCTTTCTTTTTCTTTTTCCCACATTTTGCCCAAATGGAGATAGTTCGGATCATGTGGTTCAATCTTTACACGTTCTGCTTATGATTGGAATTTTATCACATTTCATGGCAACATAACTGTCTGTACTAAAGAGACATTTCGAGCTGCACATCCTATGTTTCACTGATTGAGGATCGCCATCGCCATCTCTCTCCTCATCTGCATGACTTTTGTCTACAGCTTATAACTTAAGAACACTACAACTTGCCATGAATGGGATCAATCTGTGTTGGTGGTGTTCATTGTAACATCTTAAAATTCTTTTGGAGGATTTTATTTATTTTTTATGTACAAGCATTGTTTGGTGAATGTATACAACAAGCATTTATACCATTGATTAGACATGATTGATGAAAAGATGTACACAATAAGATTCGTGAGCCATGCAGGCTAACATACTTCTAAACCGTATGGTCAAAGCTTTTGATAAATAAAGGCAATGAGCTAACTTGAGATTATGAACCAAGCACTCTCGTGAGCCATTCATATTGTCTTGTTAATCAACGTAATAAAATTCACTCAAGTGATAGTTTATTAGTCAATAATAGTAAATTATTAGTTTTTTTATCTTTTCACTATTTTCGATCATCGATTTATATAGACATTAGAGTAAGGAGGATTAGTGTTGAATGAAATTTTGACATTTCTACACAGAATTGAGAATAGTTTTTTTCAATCAAAACTCTTATACTTTATATTTTTATACTTGTTTGAGCCCTATTTTGGGGAAACAATGTATTTTTTAAATAGAGGTATTTTAAAAAAATGTGTGGTTAAAAGTAAGATTTATTTATTTATTTTTTTGAAAAAGTGGGTTGTTTTAAAAAAAAGAATTGGATTCTATTTAACTTTAAGATTGTGAGTTTACATACAACTAGGGTCCATAGCTCAGTGGTAGAGCAATTGACTGCAGATCAATAGGTCACCGGTTCGAACCCGGTTGGGCCCTAATGCTGTTTTTTGCCCCCTAAAAAATCCATATTATTGCATCCATTCCTGAATTTTTGCTTTTTGTTTAATTCTTTCATTTTTTCCTTTGCTTTATATTACACTATTTTTGTATATATTTCCCCTTCTCTTCATGTCTTTTAGTTTCCATTATTCTTCAATTTATTATGAATATAACCTTTTATGTTATCTCAATTAATATAAATTACGCAATTTATAATTTTAAGGGATTTTGCTTGGTGTGATATAAACTGAGTGCAGTTTTTTCTGAATTATTTCAAACGTTCTTGAATTCTCGAGTACTGTAAAGAAAAATAAACTCTTACAACATAGAGAGAGAGAGAGAGAGAGAGAGGAGGGGGGGGGGGGGGGGGGGGGGGGGGGGGGGGGGATGTTTTTGTTATTGCTCATTTTCA
>CAIGRO010219830.1:0-15646 GCA_903798355.1 Fraxinus baroniana | reverse complement strand
ATGGTAAAAAAAGAAGAAGAAAAAATATATCCTCTGGGTGAAGGAGGGGACAGAGAGTTAGAAAGAGAAATTAGAATCTATAGATGAGAGAACTTTTTCCAATTCACCCTCATTTCGTGCATTTTTAGAATAATAAAGTTATCACTTATCAACACCAATTGTGCTATAAGTGTTATTGTGTATGACACTTAGGTGATATTGACTGATTAATTTAATTAAAAGTAGTATTATATAACTCAATTAATTGAACTTTTTATGTACTATCGGTGTTTTAACACAAATGTTACTTTATAAACATTACTCGTCATAGAACTGTACAGAAACCACCATCGGATAAGAACTAGTGAGCCTCGTGTCGACAATTTATCCAGCAAAGTCGCACTAAAAAAATCAAAGTCGCTTAATTCAGCAATAGCAACTTCTGGATTATTTCAGAGGGTCCCCAATCTTTAATTTGCATCAAATTGACTCCCTACAAGAGGGAATCATTCAGTTAACTCCTAATTTACTAAAAATAACACTATGTTTAATATATACCAAAAAAAAAAAAAAAGTTTCAACAAAACTTTAAAAACTCGAAATAAATGGGATTTTTATTATTATCCCTTCACCAAAGACAATAATGAGATAAAAATTCCTTCCAAGTTCTAAGTCTGACCATTCATTGGCATTATCTAATGGCCATCATTTGTGACCAATTCGTATTTTAATCTAAGTGGAGTAAGACTACTTGGAAAAAGGCAACCTTTGAATGGGGACCTAAATTCCACCAAACCTTTTCAAACTTCAAAATAATGGAAATTTTCATGTTGATTGAGACGAGTCGTCCTAAAATCATAAATCCACCAAATAGTATTTCTACTCGTAAATTTCATTCATGGTATCTATTCTTTTATTTTAGTGTAAATTAGATAACTGTATGTTTTAATTTTATTCAATTGCATAACTATACTTTGATTTGATTTTAATATTTCTCGTCCAATTTCACTTACGAAACTCAACAACGAGATAATCAACAAATAATGATCATCACTCGACTTTGGTAATTGACGTGGAACAAGTATGATTTCAATCATATCATCAATTTCGCTAGCCCTCGACATTATGAAGGCCATGTGACCAGAGTAAAGTAGTGCTACTCTATTTACAATATCTTCGTCTATATGTCATTTTCTTTTGGTCAAAGTAAATTTCTAAATGGACAACGACAATATTTGAAAAGGTCAAAGATCCAAATGTTGAAAATAAAAAATCGAGGACCAAAATGTTTTTTAAACATTGAGAAGAGAAGCGATGGTCAAATAATCAAAGGTCATACAAGTTTTTTCCTGCTCTAACCGTGTTGTTTCTTGCCATTCCCAATATTAATAAATTTCCCGTCTCTCTCTCTCTCTCTAAAATTGTTTGAACATCGAAGTTACAACTGAAACCCAAAAAATCGGCACTAAAATTACTTCAATCCGAGCCATGGCTGGGAGAGATTTGTTTGTATTTGTGGCCCTAACTGTAATATCTTCAATGATGGCACCTAAAGCGCGTGGGAACCCTGAGGGTGATGCGCTGTATGCTCTGCGCCGGAGTTTATCCGACCCGGATAACATCCTCCAGAGCTGGGATCGAAACCTCGTCAACCCGTGCACCTGGTTCCACATCACCTGCAACCAAGACAACCACGTCACTCGCGTGTACGTATATATTAGTCTGTTCATCTTTCTAAGATATATATGTATCTGTGTGTATTGGTGGAATCGTTTCGTTTTTAAGTATTTTATTTTTTGAAACTTTTAGTTTGGTGAATCGATAGAATTGAAATTATCTAACTAATTTTTGTAACTAGTTAAAAAAGTAAATTAGCACTCCTAGTTAAATGTTTAAATGGATAGATACTGTTTGATTCAATTAATTATTTCTTGGGAAGTTTTTATCTTTGCCAGCCAACAGCTTACAATATCTGGATTGTGATTTGCCCGAGCATAGGCGTTAAGATTATTATCATATCATGCCTCTAAAATGTGATGGTAAGCTGTAGTGAAAAACCTGCTTATTTTTTCTGGGCCCAGTATTGCACTAGGATCGGCTTCTTTTACTCAAAAAATAATTTAATTTGTTAAGAGTCCCCCCAAATTTTACACCAGAGAAGAATATATTCCTGCTCCAGCTCGACGAAAATTGTCTATCTTTGTGCTAGGTGACAGCTTAAGGATTTGCTAGGTGAAATATTATATAATTCTAAAGTCTCTAAACATTGTTGGCAGAAAAGACCATCAACATGGTAATTCTAGTGCATTGTGAATTCTTGTCCACGACAGTTAGATATCCTCATATTTCTTTATGTTTTCATAGTGTAAAACTTTATTATTCCGTTTTGATGTTTATGTACTGTTACATGTGAATGAAAGGAATATCATTCTTCTTGAGACACACATATTCCAGCTTGTTTATTGGGTATAGCAGCTAACTTTTCTTTTCCTTTGTGATGCATATGAGTCTGAAGTGTATCATTTTGTTATGAGTCTACAGGGACCTTGGCAACTCAAATTTGTCTGGTCATCTGGTGCCTGAGCTTGGAAAACTTGAACATCTCCAGTATCTGTGAGTATTATAGAACTCTTCATTTGGGTTTGCTATTGCTAGATATGACTGGTTGACCTTTCAGCGATATTTCATATAAATAAAGCTGTCCATGACACACGATTGCCTGCGGCAATCTTTATATTTTGCACTATGAAATTATTTTAAAGAATGCTTTCAATTTATGATTCTTTTCTTTCCCTAATCTTTACATGTATTTGAGGATACTGAAAGTTGACTTTGTTAAATTGCAGGGAGCTTTACAAAAATAACATTCAAGGGTCAATTCCAGTTGAGCTTGGGAAGTTGAAGAGCTTAATAAGTTTGGATCTGTACAACAATAATATCTCGGGAACAATACCTCCAGCATTAGGAAAATTGAAATTTCTTGTCTTCTTGTGAGTTTATACCATATCACTCTTTCATTTATTAAATCCAAATGTTCCTTGGTGGGTTTGGAGATGGTTTCAAGTATAAATAATTGTTTTGCTAGATTAGTAGACCTGTCCTACCTGAATGCCTGAGTTCATTTCTTAGACCCCATGATAATTGTGAATAAGGGTTAGCTTGTGGTTATTGTTGCCGTCAAAATACTTCCCTTTTAAGCTTTGAATATTTACTTATCCAAATAGTAGCAAAAATCTCTCTCCCCCTTCCCTTTCCCCATTCCTTCTCTTCCCTTGCTCATTCTGCATACATGTATTTTCACACTGCGTGCAAGTTTGCATATTACTTGAGCATTTTATATGAAGTCAATAACTCTTTCTTTACTTTGACAGGCGTCTTAATGATAATCAGCTAACAGGACCAATCCCAAGCGCTCTTGCTAGTATATCTAGCTTGAAAGTTGTGTAAGTGCTTAAGATGTGCACTATTATATTAATTGTTGATATTACGAAGCATGCGATGGTTACAAAATATTTGGACTTGATTTTCCAGGGATGTCTCAAATAACAACTTGTGCGGTACAATACCTACTACCGGTCCATTTGAGCACATCCCCCTAAACAAGTAAGATGATGATTTATATTGGTCTCTAAATGTCTGTTATGGTTGCTTTTATTTTAAATGGCTTTTGCATCTGATTCATTTTAATATGTTGACTCTGTTTCCACCATTGTGTTGAAATGTTTCATTTTTTACATCAAATTTTATTTTTTGTTGTACAAAATGACGCCCTATAATTCCCTCCTCAGGGTTGAGCTGTCAATTTATCAAATGATTTTCTGGAAAACTTGGAAGTGATATGAGACTTTCTCATCTAAACTTATATCTCAGTTAATATGCAGTCTTCTCACTTTGAGATAATTATGCATCTGTAAGTAAATAACTTGTGGAAGAAGGTCTAGATGTTCCTATATAATGAAAGCTGATTCTCTATGTATTGTTGCATTTGAAGTTTTGACTAAAATTTTCTCTATGCAATAAATGTGACTCACTCAAATCAAATGACTAAGTTAATGTAATGCTATTTCGTTGTTTGCAAATTATGCACCTTGTTAATTCCCCTTAACTCAATTTATTTAGAATGCTTTAGCTTTACAAATTCTCATGGGCATCCCCTGATATTTGGTCATTGACCTGTTTTTTTATATTTGCAGCTTTGAGAACAATCCTCGTCTGGAGGGTCCCGAGTTGCAGGGATTGGCAAGTTACGATACAAATTGCTTATAAAGAAATGGGGTATAGATGCAGAATTCACAACTATTTACTGTCGTTCTGAATGATGCTTTTCTTAAGTATGTTAACAAGTTATGTATCGAGACTTAAGAATACCTAGTGCTGTAAGTTGTAACTCATACTAGTTGCTAGTGTAGGCGGTTGTATCACTATGAATGGTGAAAAACCTGTAAAATTTTTCACTCTATGATCAAGTCAATTCTCTGTAATTTCAATCTCGAGTATATTCTCTTTTTGTTGGCGACAAATTTGTTTTTAAAAATTGGCAGTCTCAGTCTTACAGGTAGTAGAAAACTTGAAGCTGTTTTACATTAATGGAGTAAAGTTTATACATGTTAAATGACTGGTGACCTCGAAATTACGATTAATAAATCCCTCTCACCTAATTAGGATTTTCTTCTCTAAACTCACTGATTTTATGTTCATACAGGAGCAAGAAGAAAAATGACTATTTGAAATGAAGTTATTTAGTTTTTTTTTTTTTTTTATATTTGTTAACTTTCAACTATGCTTATTTGTAAATGTTTAATGATGCCTTGGGGTAAATAAGTGTTTTATGTTTGAGTCATATGGTAGCGATTGATTAGTGAACTTTTAATTGAATATGTTAGTTTTTTTCGTTTTATTCACTTGTCCACTTGTGCTTTGATATCGATTTTTGCCGATGTGGACTAGCTAGTGAAATCGGTTTAGTACATTTGTTTAGCTATTTATGCTTGAGATTAATTATAAAGTCTCGTGCCATAAATGTTGCTTATTCTATCACTGGCTCGCACATGGTTCGGTTGTCTTTGAGAAAGGTTCGCTACTGTTTTGTGACTTTTAATTCCCTGAACTTGAGTCTAATTATTTAGGTTAGGTTCAGGACTTAGATTGTTTAATCTTTATGTTATGCGGAACTAAAAATATTTTTGATTATATCTGAATTCATATTTTATTGCGACAAATGAACCTAAAAAATTTTAGGTGAGTTGATTTTTCACAAGAATGAATTAACAAAAAATAGTCCGCTATGTTCAATCTTATGCTTATATATATCAAAAATGTTGCTCCGCCAGGCCTGAAAAAGGCCGGCAAAGCTGTGCTCTCACATGCGGGATCTACCTCATTAAAAAAACACCCGAAAAACCCATCCCGCCCTGTTGTGAGGGTACATGTACCAGGTTAGGCAAAATATGTGGGACCCACCTCATTAAAAAAACACCCAAAAAAATACACCCCGTCCCTGTTTGTGAGAGGACCTATACCAGGTCACGCAAACTAGACCTAGCACCCCAGCATTGCTCATATATTAAGTGATGAACTTTTTGACTTGAGATAAGGCATAAATACTGCAACTTTTACGGTTGTTCTATTCATTGATGATAGTTTTATCAGACAGATGAAATGTCTCATTCATAATTACATTTTCAATTTGCATGCATTTCTATACGCTTGATCCGGATTGTTTACATGATTGTGCTTTTCAAAAGTTAAAATGGCTTTATTATTCTTGGATGATTGTGATTGATTCGGTTAGGATTCAACGGTCAAGATCTATTCTTGAAAACTATATGTATGATGTATCGCATCACTGTTATTTCTTCTCTAAACATGGAAGATGCTCGTGTTTTCATTTTAGAAATTTTAGGATCATTGGTCCTTCGGGAAATCAACTTTATAGAATGTTTTATCCAAAGTGATTTTCAAAATAGTTCTGTTAGCGTTAGGATTGTATTTGGGGAGCATAATCATCACCGTTATCGGCTCCACTTTGGTGTTCCTAGGATTTGTGGTTCAGGAAGCCTTTGGAATTGGGGTGATTTCATTTTTCAACAGCCATAAAATAACCAAGATTAAAAAACAGGTAAACTTTGTCATGTTTTTATATTTTTCATGTACGTGCATCCGGGAGGAGTCGCTGAGGGAAAAGAGGCGTTCGTTTCGATTGGCTACTGTACCATGGGCTACGAGACAGTCTCGTTCTATTTCGTCCATCAAAACGCTTTCGATCTGCCACTATTCATTTTCAGGTGACTCGCTAGTATGCGAACTCAGAATTCAGAAGTCTAAAGAAACGGGTTGTTATGAATCCTTAGAAATTTGCTTGGCTATCCTATTGGAATGTAATCTTTTAGCTGATGCATCTCCAAAATATTCTTTAAACATGATATGCTCTGTATTTTAAAGAATTATCATTTAAAAATCATGTTTCAAGAGTCTCTTTAAAGTAACATTTTAATTTAAAGAGTGTGTTTCATGTTTCAATTTTCAATGTAAGAAAACAATAAAATAATCTAAAAAAAAGCTAGTTAAAATAAAAGATAAAGAAAAATAATAAATATTTTTTGGGAGATGAAAAATTAAGTGTTAAATACAAAAAGTTTGTTGGAATACTTCGAAATTTTAACTCTTTAAATTTATAAATGCTCTTCAAATGATAGAATATGTTCTTTAAAAATGGAGAGTTTCTTGGAGATACTCTTAGCAAAGTAAAATTTGTATTTGTAATAAAAGAGTTTTTGTTGTGAAGAGAGAGAAAAAGAAAAGAGATAATAATAGTTAATAGATTTATGTATATTATAATGAGAATAAAGCCCTATATTTATAAGAAAGGAGTGAGATACAATTGTAATAATTTCTAGGGCTGCATGAATATAATTGTCATTTACTAATAAACTTACAATTTACAACACTCCCCTCTTGAATGACACATTACAAAATATTTTGAATTTTCAATCAATCTAAAAATTATTTAATAATACATACTAATTACAGTACCAAATGCAATTTTAAGAATTTAACAAAATAAATATATTCGGTAAACAATATATAGTATACATGTGTTAATTGGGATGTTTGGAGAGTTTTGAATTTTAATTATTTATTAAAAGATAGGAAAACGATTAATTTAATAAAATATAAATAACAATTTACATAATAGTACATTATACAACAGTCAAACCAAATTACAATACACTATAGTCAAATCAAAGGTACAATGTGATACAACCAAATTAAATTGATTCTTGTCCTACATTTTAACAAAATGGTTGGAGATGTCTTCTATAAATAAGTGAGTTAATAAATGGTAAGTAACTTTTTTGTGCCTTTCAATCCAATTGTCTAAAAGTTAAAAATGTTGAAAATTTTATAATTAAAAATTGGAAAAAATAGGGAAAAAAAAATGATTGCTTAATTCTATTGCATTGTTATATTTTACATTTCAATATGTTTGATATGTGCATTTCCAAAAATTGAGAGCGATCTTATTACATTGTGTAATAGTTTACCTGCATAGTGAGTTGAGATCTATGACACACTCTGTTTGCTCTATGAGTAGCGTGAAAGAGAGAGTGGTAGTGGGAATAAATAGGGAAGATCACTTTCTCCTTTATCTTTGTGAGCCCGTGTAGTTTGTGAAATTATATGGGACAACCATATGTGAGTTATCTTCTTCCTCTTTATGAGCCTCTTTTGTAAGTGTAGTATAGTAATAAACACTCTCTTCTATTCTCTTTGTGAGTCCCAACCTCATCCTCTCTTTGTGGAATAAATCATTTTGTGGATTTATTGAGTTTTGGTGTCGGAGTAACCTCGTGGTGCGTGTGTCGATTTAAATTGAGCCTTAACCTTTGTGGTCACCAAAGGTGTTGATTTTTTCCATAGTAGGTTTGGGACGCATTAGCAGTAAGTACGTCTTTTGGTAATGTGAAATATAGATACCTATGGGTGCATAGCAAATGAAAAGCTTTCATAAAAATTCTCGTAGAATTGAGAATAAAGTTTTCAATTTGTACATGCCAGATCATGAATTGGGTGATATGTATGTGGGATGTGAAGAGATGATATTTGGATCCCAAGTGAAGAGATGATTAAATGTTGAAATTCTCTATCTTGTAAGACCCTGATCAGATAGAGTGTGAGAGAGACAATTCTATCACTTATATTAGGTAGAGGCTCATTATCCACTTAGGTTGAGAGAAGTAAGGTAGTGATAGAGGATTATCCCATATATTTAGGATCTATAATGATTTACTAGTTAGACATAACTTAATGACCAATCTAGTGAGCATGGTGGGTGATAAGAGGAGATTGTGTTCTTGAGGTGCGAGCAACACGGAATGAGATACGATAAGTATGGTGACATCTTTTCGTGGAGTCATTTATGCATTTGTTGCATATGTGTTGACTGTTTGATTGATTAATTTGGTGTTAGTCTGTTGTTTTGTGTGAACATATTTGAAAAGATTTGTGTATTATCTTATGTTATATCTTCATCGCATAATTATATGATTTTGATTGATTACTGTGATTACCTGTTTCTACTTGAGTGTTCTTGACCTTAGCCCTGGTAAGCATATGTAGCAAGTATGTTATAAGTTCCTAACCACATGCTTATCATGAGGTTTAGGACAAAAGACCATGCACCATTGTCTATCAAAGCATAAAATTTGTGCCCCACGGTTGCACGCCACTCTAGATGAGATATTGCTGGTGTAAAGCAAGTAGGTTCCTGTTCATTCAAACAAGTGGACAACACATATAGGATGTCGAGTGGAATAATAAACTCTACAGTCGAAAAGTTATTTAGGTTTATTATGGTTGTTTTGGACCATGTCATAACCAGAAGAGATTTGATTGTGGTTAAACCTCGGTTGTTGAGAGGGATTTTCTACTTGAGATTGAGAAGGGATCAATATTTCAATGTCTGAATTTTGAGAGGCTGAAGCTAATCAGGATTTTGTGAGGAATTATTATTTGAAGAATTAATCTATATGTACATCATATTCTACATAATCATTTACATAATAGCCAAATGACGGCCCCCTATTGGGGGGGCTGGTTCATATGCGAGAGAGGGACTTTGTCTTGACAAGTGTGGTATAGGATTATTAGACAAAAATATATCTGATAAAATCGGAAAGGAGTTTACTTGTGAAGAAGAGTTTGGCAGCGTACACTCTAGGGAGTGTGGACTTTTGGCCATATCCTTAGCTGGAAATTGGTCCTCATAAAAAATTATACACACTCTTAACAGTGTCTAAATCTAAGCAAACGATATCCTTTTTGGTTTGTTGAGTATCCTATGAACACACACCTTTTTCTTCTAAAGGTTAACTTATACGGTTGGTAATAATGTCTTAAAAGTAGGTATGAAGAACAGCCAAAGACACTCAACTCTGAATTATTTGGATCTTTGTTTTATAACGTGCTATGAGGAGACCTTTGTCCTAAGACTTTCGTCGGTAATCTATTTATTAAATAAATTGATGTTTGAAAAATGTTAATTCAGTATTTTTGTTCTAATTCTGATTGAGCAAGTAAAGTTATTCCCATTTCTTGTATGTGGCAATATTTTCATTTGGTAATCCATTTTGTTGAGATGTTCGAGGACATGCTAACCTATGGAAGAACCCATGTTTAGAAAGTTCTTTAACTTGATTTGATAAATATTCTCCACCATTGTCGGTCTCTAATTGCTTAATGAAAAGAATGAAATAATTTTCAGCAAGATATTTGAGTTTTATAAATGTAGCAAATACATTAAGACTTACGATAAAGGGAATACATCCAACTAAATTCGGAAAAATTATCAATAGAAAGAACATAATAACAACACCCCGCAAGTGATGTCCAAACATCTGAATGAACTAAAGACAAGGATATTGTAGACTATCGAGTTGACTAGACGGTTGGCAACTGACGGGAATCAATTAATGGGTGTGATTGGACTACAATCTTCATAGTATTAAGTGTGTTCATCAATACTCAATTATCAATTGATAAAATCTTCACAAACAAACTTACACAATACTTTATTAAATAGGAAATCCTTAACAAGATGTCATGGATGATATTTTCATTCAAAGAAATTTGCAAAAGCAATCCAAATGAATGAATAAAAATTTGCAAATAAATATGAGCATGATGTGTTTAACAATTTCATAGTAAATTATAAAATAAAAATATGAATTAATTTATAAATTTCAACCTCTCAGGATTGAAGATGAATAAAAAAATTACTTCATTTTTTTAATACAAATTATCCCTCATCTACATAGCAAAATATTAGGAAATTTTTTTTATATGGTTAACAAATCTATATTACAATTACACATACGATTTTTTTACACATGTCAACTATTAAATCAAGGCATTAAGGCGTTGATTGTTTTGAATTAAAATCAAATTTTAATCTAAGTCAAAATCAAATAATTAATATTAACATCTTTCACGGGTCCCACAATTTTTCAAACACACATTTAGATCCTGTTTGAGCCACATTATTTTTCTCATTCTCATTCTTCTATTCATTTTTAACCACACGTTTTTCAATAAAATAATATTTTCCATCACATCAATAATTTTTCCTTCATTTTCAATCACATATTCCCCATCACATCAATAGCAAAAATGCATTCTTACTCACAAAATGTGCATCAAACAAGCTCTTAAAATTTTTTTATCACAATCCACTAAAAATCTTATTATAATCTACACCAAACACCCACTAAATGTATGTATTAATGAACATTAAATGCACCCCCAAGATAACAACAAGGGTATTGTGGACATTTTGCACCCAAAACATGACATTTTTAGCACTTTTTCAAAAATTGACAAATTATTTGACAATTAATAATGTAGGGACATCTATGCAAATTCCCCATTTTCAATTTAAAAATATTTCCTAAAACTCTTTGGCCATTTCAAATCTAAAGCAAGAAGTGTTGAAAGAGTAGGGCCTACTACTTCAAAGAACCCTGAAATCCACAGCGAATTTCAGCCCTTTATCCTCCCCCTCCAATGGCCACCACTGTGCTAAAAGCGCCACCCGCTTTCTGCACAACCGCCTACCGCAATTCGCCCCTCACATCCCATAATTTCACTCGCGTTTCGTTCACTTCTATTGCACAGAAATTCTCTGTTAAACGATGTCGTATTTATCACTCTAGCATTACTAGTATTAAATTCCCTCACCTCTCGCTAAAGAAGAAATTCTTAAACTTCGCTTCCGACGGAGAAACTGCTGAAACGCAAACCGAAATCCTAGAGAAAGATCCTGCTCAGGAAGTTGAACCCGATATTGAGGTTCTATTTTATTTAACTGCAATTGGATTTTTTTTTATACTACTGAATTGTTCCTTTTTCTGGACATTTTTCCTGTAAAAGCTTGTTCCATTTCACTCTTGTTACTGGACATGTTAATTAACTGGAGTTGGATGGGGCTTTTGTTGTAGTTTTGAGAACTTGTTTTATTGATCTTTGAATTGATTTTAAAAGACGCATTCTTGAAAGAAAAAATGTTTAGATTAGAAATATATTATTTGAATGGAATTGATGAAAGTTATTATAGTTGATTGGTTACAAGATAGTTCAAAAATGGGGATTCACAACACACAAGTATATTCGCTGCCTTTGTTAGGATAAATAGGATTTCTCTGTTGGTTTACTTGATTTGAAATGGTGGAAGTGCCTTATTTATGAAATGAATTGAATTGTTTTTTATTACCCGTTTAGTAATTTCCTAGATTAGTGCTGGATAAAATGATAATGCAATTGATTCACAACTAAAAGGACATCATGTGTAAATTTGGTATTGTTCGGTTCAACTTAAATTCTTGAATTCGAAGTTCCTGTGAGCTCCTCCCAAGATCTAACATATATCTTGTCGCTTTCACTAAAACTGTGTCATTTTGCAAATACAACGCACTGAGGAACCTTATCTCTATAAGCTTGTAAGCTTAGTCATAACTAAAACAAAAAGATTAGTTCTTGAAGCACAATGTGAACTGATTGCTAACTGTGCTAGAATTCACACTTGTGAAGGATCTTTTGTTGCATATCCATATTGATATATCAAGTAAATTCTTTTCTATCATCCATCACAGAACTTCCTCAAGGACCCTATTGTAGAATTTTTTTCAATAAGTAAAACTGTATGCACTTTTGTTTCTTTTCTCTATATTTTTTCATTAATCTGTGAAATAAGATTCCATGAATTTTTCGAGTATTAAACAGTTCTGGTTCTTCTAGACCATCGATACTACAAACATTAATAGAATTTCTTCTTAATATCAGTCTAATCCTTTTAACACATACCTCATTTTCAAACTTGGATCAATTAATGTTGCTAACATTTTTATGCTCTTCTTTTTCACATGTATACCAAAATTTATAGCATTGGCTACCTAATTATTTTGTCTACTCATTCGTGCTCTTTTTTTTTTTTAATTTTTTAATTTTTTTATTTTGAAGTCTTATGGATGATGAATGATATTTAAGAACTCAGATTTGAGTTTGAAAACAATTAGTGACGTGTGAATTGTGTGTTTTTGTTTTTGAAGTGCTTTTCTTTTCACTTTAGGAGGAGGATTGTACTATTCAGATCACTCTCAGCTTACGCAGATTATACATATTATACTGAGCAGAGTTGAACAATTAACTGTTAGATTTACACATGTTTTTGTAATAAACAAATGTAAAATAATTGAAGTAACCAGGGTCCAGAGATATCTAACATACATTCCTGGTAAAGAAAGCTCAATTTGTCATTTACTGTGTACAATATCTCACTGGCATCTTGAAAATAATGGTCACACGTGAGCTTGAAAAGCTTTCTAAATGAACTCGGTTCATTCATCATGTGATTATTACTAACTTTATATTGGATGTGTTTTCTGACCTTTTGAATCTTAATACACTTCTAATTCATAAGAACTTATATTTTACTGAAAGATAATAATGGTTTAGTAAAAAGGACATATGTACTGAACAAACTGGATGTCACGTTATTTTATAACTCCTGTTAATCTTCAGGCATCTAGTTAATTATTGCAGGGCTTGTACTGTGATTGTTATTTTCTTAAATGATTTGCTACATCTATGTAATGTACAGGGCAGTTCTGATGGTGGTAGTGGTGTCGATGCTGCGAGCGAGAATGACTATGCAGTTGCAGAAGAACCTGCTTCGGCTGTTATAGCGTCACTAAATTTGTACAAAGAGGCTTTGGCAAATAATGACGAGGCAAAAGTTGCCGAGATAGAGCTATTCCTTAAATCAATTGAAGATGAGAAAATTGATCTTGGGAGAAAAGTGGCTACTTTATCAGAAGAATTGTCATATGAAAAGGCTCGGATTCTTAGAATCAGTGCTGATTTTGACAATTTTCGAAAGAGAACAGAGACAGAACGACTTAACTTGGTGACAAATGCACAAGGTGAAGTGGTGGAAACTCTGTTGTCTGTTTTGGATAATTTTGAGAGAGCCAAATCCCAGATCAAAGTGGAAACAGAGGGAGAGGAGAAGATCCATAATAGTTACCAAAGCATATACAAACAGTTTGTGGAGATTCTTGGATCCCTTGGCGTTGTCCCCTTAGAGACTGTGGGGAAACCATTTGATCCCATGGTAAGTTTGTTTACATGTGCAAAATTGTCAAATAGCATGAATATGTGGAATATACCGCCTTCCTCTGATGTCCATAATTCCAACATTCTAATAATCAATTTTCTTTTGACCACGGGCAGAAATATTACAACATAAATTTCTTCCTTCATACAAGAATCTAGTTTCTCTAATTGCCATATTTTGTTAGCTGCATTGGTTACTATCACTCTCATATTTTGTCATTGGCTCATTGCAGGTAAGCTTCCGAGTTGGCTCAAAATTCAGTCGAGTAATATATGGAAAATTCAGTCGAGTAATAAATGGACCCTTTGAAAAGCTGTATAAAAGTTTGTTCTGGTATTATGAAGAACTGGATAAGGTTTTAACTCAAATTAATTTATCGATTGATTGGAGCCAGCTCGGTGAGTTTACTAGGCAGACATCGCTCGGCATCTTAAACCTTACACGAGATTTTTATTTCTATTTTTATAAAAAAAAAAAAATTGCCTTTGATTTTTGTCTGTTTGGATTGGTGATGGGGGACTGTGTTTGATTTGTCCTTGAGAGTTTTTACTTTCTCGCATCATTTCTGGACTGTTCATATATATCTTTAGTTACTAAGTGCTTGTTTGTTATAGAGGCGTTATACTCACCTAGATTTTAATTTATTTTTCTTCTTTAGTACTTTATACAGTTCTATCTATTCCTCCGAATGCAGCATTCCATAAGGCATAAATATCCTTCTTAGTTATCAATGTTTCTGACATTAACTTTATTATGCTCTTGACAAAGCTGCACGAAGCTATAATGCGCGAAGATTCAGCAGAATTTGAAGATGGTATGATCCTTGAAGAGTACCGGAAGGGTTTCAAACTTAGTGAGAGACTCTTAAGGCCATCAATGGTGAAGGTTTCAGCCGGTCCAGGACCTGCAAAATCAAAGACTGCTGAGCCATTAGAAGCGGAAGGCACAGAATCTAGTGAGGAGGGCAGCCCTGAAGCCACATCTGCTGGGGAATAGCGGCATTTTACAAAATCAATTTTGTATTAGCAAATTCCTGTAGTACTATATGCTTGTGAGATTTGTTTTATTTTGTATTGGGATATTGGTTTGAAGAGAGAAGCACTTCCCATCTGTATCTTCGTTGTTCAACTAATTCAAGAGGTAACACGCCCAAGTAGCAGAAAATGATGTTAAAGGGGTTTTGTTTGTATGTACACTCAAGCACATGTTTGATCCGACAGAAAACCAAGAAGAAATAACATGTCAAATATCTAGAATAAAGCTAATTAAAGGTATTAGAATATCCATAGAAGTACAAATAAATAAAATGATCAAATTAAATTTAATAGTTTGAATATATACTGGATGCAAATTTAACATAATTAGAAAATATTTACTTCCAGTGTAGACATAAACTAGAATAAGAAATACGAGGAAGTCCAATGGATGGTATTAAATTGGAATTCGAAGAAAGGTTTTTTTGAGGATTGCAAGATTAAATTATTTTTTTTTAAAAGAAAAAAAGGGAATTAAATTTCATAAAAAAGTCTTTGAATTCTATTTTACTACCATTCATTTGACTTCCTCGTATTTTATATTGCAGCTTCTGTCTACCATTCGTTGTAATGTAATTTACTTTATGTTCAAACATATTTGTGGTTATGCATGTTGTCCTCTTTCAACGTCGAAAATAACTTTTTTATTTTGAGAAGAGAACAGTAAATTTTTTAGCATGTTATAGAGGAAATACCCGTGAATAATCGGTTGAAAAGGTCAATATTCAAGTTTGGCCTTTGACCAAGAAAAAGCATTACACACACACACACACACACACACACACACTAGGTTTAAGCAACGTGCAATGCACGTTTGCTTAGTTTACATATAATTTTTTTGGTATTAAATTTTTATTAATAAAAATGTAATTTTTTTTGTTAATAAAATAACTAATGATGTAATGTTTATATAATTGATAAATAATTACATGTTGTAATATATTAAAAAAAGAGTATTAATAGA
>CAIGRO010219805.1:0-10527 GCA_903798355.1 Fraxinus baroniana | reverse complement strand
TCGAGATATTCTTGTAATTGTCTTGATTTCTTGATTCAATTATTTATTGGATCGAACTTTAAAATTTCGGGTTTGATTTCTTAAATTATGTAGCCAAAAGATCGTCATATTCGTTTGTGATTGTGTCGGTTGTTTGGTTCATTATCTTTTGGATCAAAATCCATAAACCTTATTTATCTTGGGCTTTCTTGGGTCGGATTCAACCTCCTGTGGGTTCCGTAGTCACCGTTGCTACGCGGGTTCACATAACTTAGGAAAACTAATTCCTCTAAAATTTATTCCCTTTATGAAATATCCTAACTTCTTGATAATGAAAATGTTCCAGTTACAAATTTACCCCTTGTAATCCTTATCTCCCTTATACTAAACCACGTCACTCTTTTACTAAAACTGTCCGAAGCCTTATATTACCATCACAATCCAAATCAAAGAATATGTTCAGGCATCAAAATTTGACCTGCATCTTTTACCAGCTACTGAAAAGGAACAGTTTGTCACTTTGGATCTATCGTCTCATCTTCCAAAAGTATGGTTATTTGAAGGATTTACTCATCTTCATTTTGGAGCTATAAGAATCGCACTTACTCTTCATAGAAGAAAAGGACTCCCTGTGGTTTCTAGAATTGCTCTTTTTGATACACATTTTGCTGACTATCAACATGCAGTATTGGTACTGTTGAAACCACACTGAATGCGGGAACGATAGTTGTTACTTATTTCCAAATTTCTACATGCCAATAGCAGATCCACTGCTATTATCTACTCTAAAGATCCGGTCCAGATTGTTGGAACAGTTCCAACAGTAGTCACATATGGATCAACTCTTCACTACCAGATGGGAACAGACTAGCCAAGTTGTAAATATGTCCATAGACAAATTCCCAAATTAGAGCTCATTAAGTTAATTCCACAAACCTGGATTACTAGTTATGAGTAACATTACCAGATGTCAAAAGATTCTTTGCCAATCCAATCACCAACTCATCATTTTAGAAGAAAGTCAAATAGTGAAGTTGAAATCATGTTTCAGAAGGAATCTCCAGCCAGAAGCCTCCTTGTTTTTCTACACAATTTTCATTTTCAAATGGAGAAATTCCTATCTATGGATTTGATGTAAATGGAAGACATGTTTACTGTAGATCTGATGATTTAGGACATAATTTTTGGGATGTATGTTTTTGTGCCAGGTGTACCAGTGATGAAGAAGATTTATTTGAAGATAAATCTTATAAGAAGAAAAAGAAGAAGAAGAGTCAGCAAAGGTTGCATGAGGCCTATGAAAACAAATTTGAAGGAGTTGATTTGTTGGGGGCAACCTTCTGGAAAATTTGACTATTATGTCAAATATACTCTACCTCCTAGAAATGACGAACCTATCATTCCTACTGGATGGGATGATGATGATGATTACAACCAATTGCATAAAAAATGGTAATGAGATAGTAGTCGACCTTCATGTCCTCCATTTCCACAAATAGCTATGCCTATAGCTATGTTTCATCCGCCCCTACAAGAAGAATTTCCTCCATTGACCTCTTTTGACAAAGAGCAGTTTACTCATGCTTGGAAAATTAAGAATCTTACATCCAGGAAATTAGATGGCTCAGTTGATTAGCTTTGACCGACAGATGTAGAAGCAGTTTTGAATTGGCAGTCAGAAAAGGTAGTTCATCAAAATTCATTGTTGGGAAAAATTGACCAAAGTCAGCAAAGGATTGAAAGGACTCTACAACAACGAGCTCAAACCATGTTAACTCCTCTCCAAGCCTGCAAACAAAAAATCGAAATCCTTCATGTTGAAATTATGAATCTTTTACAAAATCGTCTTCCCATAACAGATGAAGAAAGAAAAATAAGAAACCTCAAAACTCAACTTGTTTCCCTTAAAAACAATTCTATGATCCCACCTTCCACTCTATATTATCCAACTTTGTATTCTCATTTTTTACAAACTTTGGGTCCTATTTATTCAATTGGAGCTTTTGGATCTACAACTTCATTGTTTACTCCTGAAGAATGGGAAAAGAAGTTAAAAACCTCTTCTTCCTCCTACTACAAAGAAAACTACACAATTACCACCACAAGATCCACAAGCCATGCCTCCATAAAATTCAGAAAAAGACCACAAATGATGATAAAAAAAACCCTATCACCACTTTCTTACAAAAAGCTTTAAATCATTCCCCATGCATGCCTCCTGTTTTAACCATAACAAATGAAACCAGTACTGAACCTGAAGAGTCCTCAAATGATTTTCTTGAAGATCATCCTCCTTTATATATGGCTGATAGACCACAACCAAATCAACCTATCATTGATGAGCCAAAAATAATTGATGAAGAAATTGCTGATACTCTGGTTGGGAATAATTACTATCCACAAAGATGTATTTCCACAACCAAATTCACTTTTGATGACATTCCCCCAAATTTGTGGTAAGCAAGATTTCAAGAAATAAAATCATGGTGTTCAGCAGAATTACAGAGGCCAAATATGACTCATTCTGCAGTTATAAAATCTTTCTTGGCAAGAATTACCGATTTCCTTAAAGACTGGTATGATGCTCTTGGTGAATATTTCCATGTCCAATACTCAAATTCTCTAACAATTGATATTTTTATAGAATCACTGTATTGGAAATTTTGTGGGAAACATATCATTTGAAGGATGCTGCAAGAAAAAAAATTCTTCAAGTTAAAATCTTGTTCTTACAGTCCTAAAGATTTGGATAAACATTTTCATAATGCTGCTGGTGATATTTTCTTATTGGTGGAATGTATGATACCAACATAAAGCAAGTCTACTTGGAATCCACACCACAGCCTCTGGGCCAGAAGAAACTTAGAATGATTGAAATAAGAGGTCAATCATTGGGAACCACTTTGCTTGGAGAACTTCATAATTGGGTAAAAAGAACCTTGAAAAACTCTATAATCAAAGAGAGTTTTTATAGGATATCAGTACAATAGGCCAAAGCTTGAAAAGGCATGTGACCAGCTAGATTTGAAAATCAAGTGTCGACATGACACTAGGAGTTGTGATTGCCTAAGGAAAAAGAAATACCGTAGGCGAAAGCTCAAGTTCAACAGAAAATTTTCCAACGCTTTTCCTCGAAGAAAAAGGTATTTTAAAAAGAAGTTTACAAAGAAAAAAGCTGACAGATGCTTTTTTTGCAGGATCACTTTGCAAAAAATTGTACATACTAAAAGAATGGGAAAATACTGTATCAAATTTGTGCAGCAACAAAAATTGATGATGAAACAGATCTTGAATTAGTGTTTTCTGGAAAAGATGAATAGTCCCCTGAAACTATTTTGTGCTAGAGTTTGATTATGATGATGATGTTGATTATGACAACATAGAAGAACGCTATGGAAGTTTGGTCTTTAATCTCAGTTTACCAGCTCCAAAGATTTAGGTTAAAATATGTCCACGAAAATATGAAAGGCCAATAACTGTTGTAGGATTGTTTGATACTAGAGTAGCTTGTTCAATTTTAAATCCATCTATTCTCCCTCAAAATGTGTGGAAAGAACCCATATTTCTTTATAACCCTACCTTTCAAAAGAAATGAAGAAATTAACCCCACTAAAGCCAGCCATATTGAAATGAACCCATAATATCTCCAGCTAGCTACTAAAGAGTTAAGCCAATTACAAGCTCAAGGTATCATTGAACCAACTATTTTTCAATGGGGGTGTCAAGCCTTTTATGTCAATAAAAGAAGTGAACAAGTTCGTGGTAAAATGAGACTTGTGATTGATTACAAACCGTTGAATTGCTTCCTTGTTGATGATAAATTCACTCTTCTGAATAAAAGGAGTTTGTTTGCCAGTTTATCTCAGGCAAAAATCTTTTCAAAGTTTGATCTAAAAGCAGGATTTTGGCAATTGGGAATTAAGGAAGAAGAAAGATACAAAACAAGATTCTGTATCCCAAACCATCACTACCAGTAGACGATTATGCCATTTGGTCTTAAAACAACACCTTCATTATTTTAGAAAGCTATAACAAAGATTTATCATCAAATATTGGAGTTAGCATTAATCTATATAGATGATATTCTCTTGTTCTCAAAGGATGCAGATATACATTTTCAATTATTGTCTCAGTTTGCTAGTCTGACATAACAATTTGGAGTTATACTTACCCAGAGGAAAATGGTCATTGGAGTTTCTAAAATTGATTTCTTAGGAATGCATATTAAAGATGGTCAATATTCTTTGCAACCACACGTTGGTCAATAATTGTTAAAAATTGCAGATATAGATCTCTCTAAAATGAAAGTTTAGCAATTCCTTAGAATTGTGAACTACACGGCAGACTTTGTTGATCATTTATCTCATATTATTAGACCATTGCAGAACATGTTAAAGAAAAATACACCACCATGGTCTTCAGAACAAACATAGATAGTTCGAGAAATTAAGAAAAAAGTGCAAGGATTACCACCTTTGTTCATTCCTGATGATGGAAGGAGAATTTTACAGTATAATGCCAGTTATCTATACTGGATAGCAGTTCTCTTGGAAGAAAAAGATGGAAAAAGAAACATATGTGGATATAAGAGTGGATCATTGTCAGAGAAGAAAAACATTATCATTCCACTTTCAACAAAATTTTGGCGGTCAAACATGGCATCGAAAAGCATCGAAAAGTTTCAGTTTTATCTCATGGGACACAAGTTTTTGGTTGAAATGGATATGTCAGCATTTTCCATAATGCTCTTATTCAAACAAAAGTAAATTCCAAATTCTCAACTACTCAGATGGGCAGAATGGTTCTCAAATTTTGACTTTGATGTCAAACACATAAAAGAAAAAACCAACCTTCTTCCAGATTTACTCACTAGACCAAAACTTTCTTATATCTAGCCAATTCCCATAATTAGCATGATGAGCCCTCCATATTTGCTTCTTTCCCAAAATGATCCAATCCTGCCAGAACTCAACAACCTCATCCGTGAAAAAACTCTCCACTCCAAATTCAAAGAGCAAATGTTGAAATGTCAGTACATTTTTATGAGATAAACATGAATTGAAACACTTGGAGGTCTTGGATTTCATTCAAACTATCCTTTTTTTTTTTTTACATTGTTCATATGATTCCAAACTAAGCTGTTTCAAAACTTTCAAAAGAATTGCTTTGTTTTCTGTAGTATTTGTTAGAACTTTGTCAAATTGGAATCTCTTTTTATGTCATTGAATCTCTTGAATGGTTCAAAGAAATTAATTTTTGAAGTTTTAACAAAAATGATCTATTTCAAGAGGAACATGTTGAAGTAAAAAAGTCCCTTCAATGGTTTTATCCTATTTCTCATTGGATAAAAATATTCGAAGCCTTTTCTTTAAAATTCAAAGACTCGAGAACTTCTCTAAAAAAATGTTTTTGTCATTTTAGTTTTCCAAAGACAAGGTTATTTGACATATGCAGGTACTTATGAACATTTTTCTCATGTCAAAGATTACGATGTTCAGCCTTTTAATATACACCAAGATTGGGAAAAATATCCAAAGGAGTTTCGTGAGTTTCAAAAAAGGATGGCTGAAATCAACTAAACAATTCCTCCTTAAATTTGGCTAGACATAGAAGATGACGCTCCATGGGAAATTCTGCCTCTAGACTACATAACCAAGATTCAGTAGGACGTCTAAAAATACAGAGAATCACAATGTCAACTTTTTGGACAGATATTTAGGCGTTATCCTTCAGATTGCTAGGAAAAGGACATAACCCATTGGAACCAGCTTTTCTTGGGAAGGCCACACCAATTTCTTGGAGAAACGTCTAGGTATCCAGAAACAACACCAGAAGGACAACAACTACGAGAAAATCTTTGAATGAATTTGATAAAAAAAAAAACTAAAAATGGATAAGGACAAACTAGGACCAAGCAATCCACAAGAACAAAATTCGAATTATTTGGACATGGAAATAAATTATAACGATAGTGTCTTTCAGGACTCTCAATATCCATATGAATATCAAACACAGTCATACGATTTTGATCCAACAAATCCAGATAATCTTGAAAAATTGGAAGAATGAATTTTTGAAGAAAACATTGACACTAAAACTTGGCCTTTGTGGAAACAACATGGACTCCTCTATATAAGGAGATGTCTCTCTTCATTGTAGGCTATTTCGAGCTCAACTCTTTATGAAATAAACAGTTTATTTCCTACCTATATGAATTTCTAATGTCTTTATTTCGTTCTTTTATAGTCTTGATGACTGTGATAATATCATGAAGAATGTTAAGAGCAAGATTTTGAGTAGTATCAAAAGTAAAATGATACTACGGACCATAAGATCCGTTATGGAGGTTTGATGATCTTTGTAATACCAAAAGTCAGGCCATGTGTTATTGCCCAAGATGGACTGATTTTGGGCTAGAATACCGTGTATTACATATGTTGTCACACCCCTCACAATCTTGGTATCACTCTCTCTGTCTTCTATAGTTTTCTATTCTTCTTTTGTTTTTAGCATATTTATTTTTAATTATTTAAATTCATGCATGCATTGATAAATTTCTATAATATATTTCTTACACCAAATTCTAGTTTCTAAAACATATTTGAATAATAGAGTAAAATACATTTTTACTGCAGTTCAATTTATGGGCTAATTATGAATTGGACAATGTTGCATGCACTTTTCTTCTTCTACTGCTCTTAATAAAATGATTTTCCATTTTACTTAATAAAATGATTTCTTTCCGTTGACATTTATTGAATAATTTTTTTGTGGATGATTAGTTACACTGGTATGAGAGAACATGAAGAAGTGCAGATATTTCACTATACCATCGAGTCAAAAAGGAACCCAAATGAGGATCCTATTGTGATTCGGTTTCTATCCTCTCATTTATGAGCTCAGTATTCTTCGTGCTTTTTATTGACTACAAATTGAAACTATTAATTAAAAACTATAATTATTATTTTTGTCTAGTCATAAGTGAAATTAATCTAGAAGATAAAATAAAGTAAGTTCTTCAATCTAATCGTTTAGATCTCTATATATACTTCTCTAACCAACTCACTATCATTAAAATTTTGATATTTTGAATTCTAATGGAATCTTGTGATTTTTGGGCTGATTTTTTTTTTTTTTTATAATTAAAAATTTTGTTTCTTTATACACATATGGTTAAAATTCAAATTTGTTACTTTGGTGATTTCGAATTGGATTAAAAAGATCGATGTGTATGAAAATGAACGAGTGTTATTTATGGTGGTATTCTAATTTCCATAACATCGAGCACATCACATGCGGAAATGTACAATGATTTACTAAACAAGTTGAAAGTCGATCTCTTTCAGTACGATATGAAACTGAAATTTCAATTCAATGAGCATTTATCCATTTTGATTCCACCTATGATGTTTGCTTCTGATACTAAAGTGAATTATCTATTTGAATTGAACAAAATACATACAACTCCTCTTTGCATGACTCTAGGGAGAAAGAATATCATCGAAAGTGAACACAAAGATTAGGATGGAATGAATCATAATGCAAATGATTTTTGGGGGATACAGTAGAGATAGCTCGTGAGGATGGTGTGGTTATTCTCAAAATAGTTTTTCTTCATCGTGATCTCGTTGTTACACATAGAATTTAGTCAATGGTATAACTCTAAAAGTTAGATACGAAAGCAAGTTAATTATTGCTACGTGTTAAGATGCCAACATCTAAGTTTACCCTCTTGCATTTGGTATATTTGATAGCGTGAATGATTGTCCATACCTTGTTCTTCACAAAGTCGAGAGAAGTAATCGGGGAAGTCGAGGACATTGCCTTCTAACTGATCGGGGACCATCTATAATAAATGGTATCGCTGAAGTTTTTTTCAAGGCAGGTCATGGGTATTACTGTATCATATAGAAGGCAACTTGAAGACTAAGTATCAGGAGAGCGGCCGAAACTTATAGTATTGAAGAGTGCAATAAATTCATGACAGAAATTGGAAGAAATTCATTCCCGGCATGAGAGTATCTAACAAGAATGGAAATGAACATTGGGCGCAATCGCATCTTCTAGTACATCGATAAACATGGTGACATCAAATAATACGGAGTCTCTCAATCCATTATTCAAAAAAGATTGAGAGTTACCAATTCTCTCTATAATTGAAAACATTCATAATAAATTGTAGCAGTGCTTTTCACGATCGACGTGCAGAATCATAGAGCATAATTGGTATATGGTTTTCATGATCAATGTGCGCAATAATTTATCTAATTTTTTTTTTTCAATTTAAAATTATTTTTAATTTTCTACATTTTATTATTTTCTTTAATTTTTTTTGTCTGTAATTGGGTTCATTTAATTTTTGAAATTATGCTTATTCCATTATCTTTTGTTGAAAGTTCTAATATTTGAATTTTTGCAGGATGGAGTACCATTTAGCTGTGAAGTTGAGACAAATGGCGGGAAAATGTACGTGGAACAATTTCTTTGACAGTTTCACTATTGTATTGGAGTTGCTGGATGATTAACACGCATATATCATATGCCATTCCTTCTTATGTCCCCTGTATCAATTTAGATAGGTACAATACTCTAGGCAGATTATTGATGCATTACTATGTCGACTACTTAGGTCAGTCGAAGCGATGCCTTTCAATTCGACCTCAAGGCAAGGTCGCTACTTTCTCCATGTTTCAGTTTACCCTTTTGATAGGATTGAGGACAACGTGCAATGAGGCAGATACTAATGGTAGTCAAAGAAGCAATAGGCTGCACGAGACATATTTTCGAGGATAGGGGACAGTGTTTCTACCATAGTCGATCGACACAATTAGGAAGTGCGACTAGATGTTGGACAGATTGAAGTTATGACTGGTCTACATCCTTGAGAGCATGGTAATGTGTCATCATAAGAAGACTATGATCGACCTTTTTCCATTTAAAAGTTGTTAACGACATCAATGCATTCAACAACTATCCGTGGGGTTGGAGATGTTTTAAGGACATCGTACATGTCTTCACCAGACCACACTCGGAGCCCAAGGGGCCCACGTATAAGTACGATATTTATAGATTGCCCCTGACAATGCAGGTAAATGTTTAGTATAATTAATATTAAAATATTTTTTATACTGAATTTATATATAATAACTGTAGTGTTGCAGATTTGCGCATATGTCACCCTTTTCCTTTTGGGTACCCTATTTACTAGGCAAGAGAAGACACGCTACCCTCAAATGTATCATGAACAAGCATCCTAAGCAGACGGATGTCCATCTAGCAAACAGTTATTAGCCATTCTCGACGATCCTCAAGTGAGTATTACACATTTGCGATGTATATTGTAAGTCATTTCATCACATGATCATTAACTAGTTGTCAATATGTCAGCTTTAAGTCATAACTGAGTTGATGCCATTGATGAAGGAGTAGGATCGAGGTTTTGTACATGAATTAGTCATTCCTCATACTCGACACGACCAAATGTTCGATTTCATCCTGTACCGAGATTGAGTATGTAAATTGATTATAATTTATTGATTATTTTTTTGTATGAGTTAGTCTATTTTAATTAAGTTAATAATTTTTAATGTTGTTAGGTGTGTAGAGCGCGGTCCAGGTGATCGACGATCACCTTTACCAATGGGATCACTTCATTGATGAGATCTCCCTTTCCTCCATCCAAACACCTCTCCCGTGGATCTTCTGCACACGATCGAGCCATATTTTCATGATTTGTATGTCCGCCAGACTGAATTTATTTTGAAGGAGTTTGGTGCGCTACGGGAAGAGGTAAGGTTACGACGAGACATGAAGGAAGATGTGGGCGCACTACGAAAGGAGATAAGGACACTGGGACGAAGAATGAGCGATTATGCCTTGATGTTACAGTACTACGATGCCATATAGCATAACATCAGGATGAGGTTGCAGTGCTTCGAGGTGATATAGCAGGTATATAAGGGGATGACATACGGAGTAATGGAGATGCTGATGGAGATGGAGATGGTGACAGAGATCATGGTCACACACCGTTGTGGATAGATGATGATGCATTAGAATCATTTTTATTATATATGGAGCAGGAGGAGGTGGCCCCAACGAGGATGGAAGAGTGGAAGAGGAGAGGATGGATGAAGTAATAGTGATCGGGGTAGAGGGGTGGCCTCGATGACTGAGGAGGTAGCTGTGCCTAAGGTGCAGAAGGTTGTCCCTATAACAGAGGATGTGATGGTGACTGGGACAGATGGGTGGTCCCCGAGGTAGAAGATGTGGCATGGACGAAGGGGATGGCCTCGATGACTGAGGAGATGGTGGTATCCAAGATGGAGGGATTGACCTAATGATAGAAGGAGTGAAGGTGCTCGGGGTGGAGGGGATAGCAGGTGAGGAGAGGACGCCAATCGTGATGGAGTGTAAGAAGCGTGTTGTTGACATGCCGGAGGAGATGGTTGGTAAGAGGCTAAGATTGCCATCAATGTACGTCGCTTCTTCCTTCACGATTGAGGTGAAGAGGATGACTGTTGCAAAACAATCCCGCAAGCGTACGGG
>CAIGRO010219794.1:0-42186 GCA_903798355.1 Fraxinus baroniana | reverse complement strand
GTCCCGTAGCTCAGTTGGTTAGAGCGTTGGTCTTATGAGCCGAAGGTCGCGGGTTCGAGCCCCGCCGGGACCATCTTCTTGAATTATCAAATTTTTTGGCTCTAATTGTTACAGGCTGCTTCAACATTACAAATTGCTTCCTTATTAATGCATAACACCTTCAAATTCGAAAAGTGTCATTTTAATAAGTGCTCGATTTTTATTTTTTTTATGTTTTAGGAGTCATTATCATCCTCTTAATATATTTAACTTTTGATAAAGCATAAACTACCTTAATCACCTCATATTCGTTGGAACTAATTTCTTGTGATTCCTACATATTTGTGATTCCTACATATCCATTTTCATGATTTCGACAACATGCTTCACGATGGAAAGCACTTCTCTAGTCCTATTGTACAACTCCTTGCAAGGTTATTTATCCTCTTCGAAAGCATGCTTTTTGATCAAATAAATGTAAACCCTATCCTCGTCTATGTCGGACTTTAAGAGCCTTTACTCGACCAAGGCCAATGACAATTCGAAATGGTCGATGAGAGCTGTATTCCAAGAGTGAAAACCCCGTGATCGGACCAATATGTTCATAGTTGAACAAGCGATTTATCAAGTTTGGCTCACGTATACAATACAATTTTTTAACATGGGTGATGGCTTAAGAAATTTTGAAAATGAGGTGCAACACACGTCGATTATAATCAGTACAGTTTTAAAGATTGATTGATCCAATTAATTTGGTTACATTCATTGAATCGTTCAACAATTAAATCGGACCAACTAATGATCCATCAATTATGCAAATAGCCTAGCAATATGGTTACTTATTGAATCATTGTCCGGGTCGAGTTTGAAAACTCCAACCATTAGTACCTGACAAAAAAAAAATGTAAATTTTATTTTTCTAATGTCCACTTAAATTCAAAAAAGAAATAAAAATGGAAAGGCAGTTACTTTACCATGTCAACATATTTAGGGTTTATACCATTCCAACACCAGGGATTGCATTTCCACAAACCCTTACAAATCCACAAATTCCCCCCGTTCCATTCTGCTATCGATCGCCACAAGAGAAGCAATCGTGTTGGCTTGAGAAGAAGGAAGCTTCTAATCAAATCAATGAAAGCCGTAATACAGCGTGTGGCCTCTGCCAGTGTTGAGGTCGGCCAAAAATATTTCATACACATGGTACATACGGTCACATTTGCCTTATTTTCAATTGCTGATATGCCCAAAGTGTTGTTTTGCAGGTGGAAGGGCGCACGGTGTCGGCGATTGGACCGGGACTGTTGGTCCTCGTTGGGCTTCATGAATCGGATGTGGAATCGGATGCCGAGTACATGTATGTATCTTTCAGCAGATGATTTTTATTCTTTAATGGATATTTGAGTGGTAAATTTTTTGATTGTTACAGTTATTTCGTTGGGTTGCAGATGTCGCAAAGTGTTGAACATGAGATTGTATCCCAACGAAAAATCTGGGAAAACTTGGGACCAAAATGTAATTTCTAATTCTTGCCCCTGCATGCTCAATGCTAATAGTATATGCCTTCAGAATTTACCAAATGCTTCCTATGCAGGAATTCAGTAATTAATTTGTTTTTTCTGCCATTGTAATTAAGTTTAATGATACAAGATTATACTTTTTATGATGATAGGAATCCATAATAGTCTTATTTCCCAGCTCATTGTGAAATTAGGAGATTATAAAAACCAATACAATTATGACTATTTGTAAACCTCTTCTCTCAAAATGGAACCTTGGGGAAATGGCAATATTTTCAAAATTCATAGGAGGGACAATCAGCCAACATTAGTATATAGTATTATATTCTGTTTCAATTATATAATTTCACAATATTATTAAGGCGTGAGTCGTGTGACCTAATGATAAAGAACAGGGAAATGAAATCTTAGTCAAAAGTCATAATTTTTTTCACATTTGCTTTTCCAAATTTTCCAAAAGAGAAATCTGCTAGTTTTTATTACACTTTTGGCTTTGTATTCATTAGTGGAAGTAAATTGATAAATTCTGTTCTTTATATATTGGAACTCTTATAGTTTTCAACTGCGACAAGGAAAAGGTAAATAAATCTGAAGTGTGACCTATATTTGATAAATATCTTTCTCAATCTTTCAAAAGATAGAATCATTTTCAGCATTCAACTCATGGCCAGGAATAAAGATTTTTTTTTTCCTTTTTACACAATAAATGTAAAAATACTTACACTGGAGTTATGTTAGTATGCTGCTGTTTTAGCGATGGTTTACATGGCTATATTGTTAATTGACAGGTAATGCAAAGAAATTATGAAGTTTTATTAGGTAATTGCTCATTTCTAACTTTTTTTCTTTTTTCACTTTTTGACCTTACTTTGTGGGTATTATTGTAAAAATTATAAGCAATGGTTGTTTATTTGGTTTTGATGCTGATTGGTTAGTTTGTATTTGGTACAGTAAGTCAGTTCACATTGTATGGCGTTTCGAAAGGCAACAAGCCTGATTTTCATGTGGCAATGCCTCCCGATAAAGCAAAACATTTTTATGCTTCTTTAGTTGAAAATTTCCGTAAAGCTTACAACATGGATGCAGTTAAAGGTACTCTTGCATTTTCATCATCTTCATCTTCATCTTCTTCTTCTTTTTTTTTTTGTGGATAATTTCTTTCACACGACCTTAAAACTTATTTGTTTTTTGATGCTTTCTCTTTGCAATGTTTTCTAAATTATTATGTTTGCTCTTAGACCTTAGTTATTTTTCTTATGCTCTATGGACTTGCACAATANAGGTTTTTTTTTTTTTTTTTTTGGTGGATAATTTCTTTCACATGACCTTAAAACTTATTTGTTTTTTGATGCTTTCTCTTTGCAATGTTTTCTAAATTATTATGTTTGCTCTTAGACCTTAGTTATTTTTCTTATGCTCTATGGACTTGCACAATATAATTGGAATGCCAAAATTCTAATAAATCAGAAATTTATTTTGAATCTACGTCTACGTTGTTTGGCTAAATATGGTTTTCACTCATGGCACTACAAGACTTCTAAGGTATCAGGGATCGAGAGTGATATAATCTTTTCAATTATTCATTTCCTCTCGTTGGTCTTAATTTTCTCTGTTGTGATTGTTGAGAAATGGTTGAATACTAGTCTAAAATGATTTAGATTTATGTGCATTCCCCAGAACCAGAAACTCACCTGTAGGCTCATTGTGTAAGTTGTTTTCACGACTCTCTAATGTCCATTGGCGTCCTTAAAACTCTTGGATGAACTCTGTAGCCTTTGAAGTCCTTAATTCATTGTTTTAAACAGTAGTATTCCATATTATGTAACTAGTGATGGCTGTGCTTTTTGAGCATAGAACGTTCAAGCCCACTTTTATATACATTCCCTTTAAAATTTGTTTTAAGGTGGAATTTCACAGATTGCCTTTTATTAATTTGCTTGGAAAATGCAACCCCTGACTTGGATGAGTTTTTTCTTATATTATAGTGGAACCTTTGATCATCAGAATGTGCCGACTAAAAGGTTTACACAAACAGATATTTTTGAGAACTAAACATTGAGGTCTTCTAGAAATCTGTTTACCACAATATTATAAACTACGGTCGATAGAAGCTATGCTGAAACTTCAACTGTCAGAATTGAGGTACATTTGGTGATCCAATGCATGCATGAGATCTTTGACTTGTGTATATGCAAGCCACATTCTACGAGATATTCTCCTAGTTGCTTTCCCTTGTAATGTTGACCGCAACATCATTTTTTAAATGATATTATTAGTTGATGCAAACTTATGACAATTGATTTTCTTTAATTTATTTCTAAAATTCTCCATTTTTTGCTTGTTCACCCGTGAAAATGCTGTTACTATGTATTTTGGAGGCTAAGAATCAGAATGTTATTGAAATTGGATTTAGGTTTTGAAGAATACTACTTTTTAGGTGGTAATTGGATTCTGCCACATATTGAGCACTTGTAAATTCATTGGATCAGGGTTGAAGTCATTGCATCGAGGAATACTGTTTGCAATTAATATTATAAGAAATGCATTGCATTAACGATTTATTCTTTTATGCAGATGGTGTATTTGGAGCAATGATGAAAGTGAGATTTCATAACTTGGAATTTGTGTTCTTTCTTTCTTTCCTATTGTAATTTTTTTTAGGGATAATTGTCTTACTCTTGTTTTTTTTTCCCCTTCTCGTGGTTTGAAGGTTAATTTGGTTAATGATGGTCCAGTGACAATGCAGCTCGACTCGGCACAATCATCCAGGTGAGTGTGGACCATTCATAATGAACTCAAGGGTTGCCGTGCCCAGATGTGGGCCGTCCACCTGTAAAGGTAGTCTGCACGCACCCGAGTGTCTATGCCCGTGGTCCATGCAGGCCTCTATATAAAAAAGACTGAAGTTGAGGTCTCTGCGAAAGGTTGCAGAGAACCATACTCCACTGTCTTGGAATAATTAATCAAAACTAACGAATGATGGGCCCAGTGTCTGGCATGGTTCAGCACATCCCAGGCGTGGAAAAGCATGACTCAGCCCTCACAGGCCGTGCCTGCAGGCTGAACCAGGACTCATGTTTTTTCTGGTGCGCCTAGCACGGCCCTATTTACCACATTAAAATGTTTGACGGCCCACACACATCTTCATGTAATCAAAACTTGTACATGTACTGATGAAAATAGTAATCACCGTCCACAAATTTTTTCACACTACCAAAAATTGTGACGTTCACATACTATGTCGATGTATTTATGATATTACTTCAGGAACACCAACGGCGCAGTGGAAGCACCATAACTTTGTGGTGATTATGAAGCAATGGACAAACGAACGGATGTCTGGTTGACTTGAAACAAGAACTTAGGGGAAGTTGAGAGAGAGGTGAACCTGAGTAGAGCAGTAAGATTAGAACTTGATTCAATGTAATCTATTAGAATCCAGTTACCGAATGAAGAAATAGTTCTTTGTACCTGTGATTTATTGTGGAATTATGTACTGATAGTTTCTCAGTCCTATTCGAGTAAAAATTGACACGAGTAATTAAGAACATTTTTTCCCTCTAGAAATTTCATGTAAAATCATATCCTTGCGACACGTGGCAAACTTCTCACTAAAAAAGGATTAAGGACACGTCCTTGGTACGATGGATTGGGAAGAACAACTCTGTTACGGCTGTTTCTTATTTAATTCTGTGTGCACATACTTGCATTTTTCTTTTTCTGCATATACATTTGGAATAACACGCAGATTCAAAATTCGTGTAGAAGACGCAAGTGTGTGCAACAGTTCCTGGAAACTTAAAATTAGGGTCAAGACGTAGCTTTTTAAGAATTAAAAATTAGGACATTGAGGAAATTAATACTTACAAACTTCGTCTTTTAATGTCTCTTTTTTAAGTCAACATTGTCGCACCATTATAGATCGTCGACTCGAGTGCGGGCTAGCTCACCTTATGCTTGCATTTTAGTTAAAAATTGCAATTTTTGACTTTAAATAAAAAAACGAAAAGGAAAAAATTAGGTGAGTTGCAAGTAACTTGCAAGCCCATTCGATTCCATCAAGAGGCGAACTTCTGTGGCGAGCCAAGAGTTGGTCGGTGCCTGGCCCACTCTACGTGTCAGCGCAAGTTAGCTCGCCCCATTTAGCACCTTTAGCTGAGCTCGATGCTCTGATCTTGATCTTTTATTTTTCTCCGTTTTTGAGTTTTGGAGAATTTCTTATTATAACTAGGTAATTAACCTTTCAAGTTTGTCAGGGGAATAAGTTGCAAACCAATGACTCGAAAAGTCAATCTGAAAAAGTCAAAAACAAAATCTTGATATTGCAAGTTTTAAAGCGTATCGAGTCAATTGCAGTTTCTTGCAACAATCACTTTATTTTTCTCTTCTCCAATACATTGAATCCTATAATCATTTGTTTGCTTAAGAAATCAACTCTTTATTTTCTTCTAATTCTATATTATGAAAAATCAGCGTGTGGTTCGTATTTTAAATTCCTATTTAGTTTGAAACCATCTCCAATTTTGATTAATATCTTAAATCTTGAAATTGAAGCAATGTCATGCTTGGATTTTAAGTAAACCCGTTCGTGTTTTAACACCATATGGTTTTGACTCATATTATCTAAACTGTATGTACAGAACACTATCGAATTTTTTGTGCCACTCGTTTATGAAAATTTCACGTCACTTAGGTGTTTGGTGTGGATTAAATTCAGATTTTTAGTGGATTGTGATAGAAGTTTTTGAAATGTGTGATTGAAAAGATGTGGGATCCGTGAAAGATGTAGTTGATATTGATTGTTTGACTCTAATTTAAATTAAAATCAGATTTTAATCCAGTCCAAACAGGTCCTTAATGAAAAAATAAATTCAGTTGAATACAGAACACGAATGGATAAATTCTTCCTCGATCTAACAACTAAAACTTTGAAACTACGTTGTTTAATATGTTCCGCGCGGAATTTTGACTACATATAAGCAAGCTACTAATATTATGCTATCTTGAGGCTGCATTCACACCATTAAATAAGGATAATTATACAGAGAATTTTCAATTTAATAAAGGATAAACATTGCTTCTTCATGGTTTAACACTCATAAATGATTAGCATACAGAGAATGTTCACCCACAGGATGATTAAAATAAAAAAGCCAATTACTTTTCTTAATGTTTACAACCTAGTATCATCCTAGAAGTTTGCTAATCATAGTGTAAACTGCAAGTTTTCTTACTGGCATCTGTTAGGACCAAATGGCAGGCAATAAATATAGGCTTAATACTCCATTAGACCAACCTTTCTAATTTCTGCTATGAGTTTCGCTTTAAGTTCTCGACTGCAGATCGACCTAACATATCTGTAAGTTTATAGAAGGCCATAATATCCCTGATACATATAAAGAATTTTAGGGAGGGTTTTGGTGGGAGAGACAGCTGTGAGAAAAAAAACTTGTACTTTTGGGAATAGGGTAACGAGGTAGTATGGCCATAGAAAGGGAGCATAGCGTACCATCCGAAGCGATTCTTGAGAATGTGTGGGCTAATTTCATTGCTGAGAAGGGAACTGATAATGCACAAAAGGAGACAGTTGGATCATGTGATCCATGGCGAGATTTACCTATTCTTGATGGATCAATGGAGAACTTGTTAGAGAGGCTGCCAAGTTTAGGCAGGTGGATGTCAATGGGAGCCGAGGCATGGGAGGAGCTTCTTGATGAAACCATTCTCTCAAGAAGTACGGAGAATAATGTTGGTTCAGACAGAAATAGTACTAATCATTCGAATCCAGTACAATCTAATACTACGAAAGTCGAGAAGAAGGCGATTGCCAAGCACTACAGAGGGGTGAGGAGGCGACCATGGGGAAAGTACGCGGCAGAAATAAGAGATTCATCCAGAAAGGGAGCTAGAGTTTGGCTTGGAACTTTTGAAACAGCAGAAGAAGCAGCAATGGCTTATGATAAGGCTGCTTTAAGAATTAGAGGCCCCAAGGCATACCAAAATTTTCCACTTGAAATAGTGGCTAAGGCTTCTTGTGATCAAACCATAGATTCCACCGATACTTTTCTGGCTAAGGCTTCCTATGATCAAAACAATATGAATTATTCATCATCTTCCTGGCCAATAGATTCGACTGATACTTTTCCAGGCTGTTCTGATACACAGAAAAGGAAGTGGGGGGCGGAATTGGATTCGTTTAACTGTGAACAACCACCACAAAAGAGAATGATAAGCAGTTGGGAAAATGAGATGTTTATGAGTAATATTGATGTGCTAGAGTTTCAAGACCTTGGAAATGAGTATTTGGAGAGTTTACTGTCCAGTCTATGAACAAAATATAATGCATTTCTTAGTCATCAGCTCCTGTAAATTGTTTGTCTTCACAATATTTGCGACTTTATATGTGTGACTGTGCCATGTAAGGATTTTGTTCCAGCAGACTTCTTGGTACGTCTAAATTCATCGAATGGAATAACCAAAAAAAACTTTACATAATCGACATTCGACCATATATTTCATATTAATGATAGTTTATTCGTTGTATTATACACATTAAATTTCCTCAGACTTGTCCAACTCTAAGTTTTCTTGGGGGATGACGAAATAAAATTTCCATGAACTCACCCCCTCTGTAAACTCTGATAGCAGGAGATGCATTCGGGTACACACACAATTGTGTTGATGAGGGAATGGATATCCCACGCATAGGAAAAAGTATGATGATGCATATTTGAAAAATTCAATAACTCAAATCATGTATCAGATATGAAACTATTTAAATTGTTTTGTAGACTATATACACACAAATTGCATAAGAAGTTTTTGCCATAAGCACTTTATGATTAATACTTTTTGACAGAAAAAACATATAAATTCAAGAATTAAATTCCTAGAAAATAATAATGAAACTCACCAGCCTTCTTTTCATGGAAAATGCTTTGATTTTGTAAACAATTAAATATTTTCCATGAAGTATGCATAATGAAATTAATGTGGCCATTGTACTTTCTTTTGCAGAGGTCAACATAAGTAGAAATAGCTTGCAAAAGAAATTCAGGGTGAAAAGTAAATTTTTTTTAACCCAAAATAAGTAGAAGTGAAATAAACAGTATCCCATTGATTGAAGAACAACAGGGTTGAATTAATGCCAACATCCATTTTTGTTGTAGACAAATAGATGGAAACAGTAGAAGAAAAGCAATGACAGAGGAAAAATGAGAAAATAATTGAACTTGCACAGCATGTTTGGTATACTATATCTACGATTAGATAGAATATCCGATAAATTATATCGCTTGCCTTGCCTACCTTCTTTAATTACGTATGCATATATATATTTTTCCAGATCCACTCGAAGTCTTGATTCGGTTAATATGGTTCTAGTTCAAATTGAATTGGTTTCGGATATTAGAAATGAGAATTAGTGAGTTATTCTACAATTTTCCATTATAGCTATGTATCTGAGTAAGGTCATATTGAGTCTAACATGCACATGATGTCATGATCCATGAGATTTGAGAAGCAAAGAAATAATATTCAATGAGCTGAAGAAAGAGTATAGCTGAATTGTGTCAATCTCCATATTGTTGCAGACAAAAGAAAAGGCAATGAAAGAGGAAAAAATGACATAATTGAATAACTTGCAGTGTTTGCACATGTTGGATGAGGTATAAAGCACTGGCATACAAATAAGTAACTTAAAAAAAATCATAAATCATGTTTGATAAAAATAAGTACCTAAAAATTAAATTTACTAGATAAACTCGAAACCGACTTACTCCTAAAAGAACATCGAAGATGACCATGAGAGAGAGCCAACCAAACGTTGGTTGATGGTCAAGATTACGTCCTCCTCCAAACTTCGTATTTTCTGCTTATTTATTATTTACTATCAATAAAAACTCCACCTAAAAAAATAATCGCTCACCAAAACCCTAGGCCCCTTTCTTCAGTTTTCCACCTTCTATAAATATATATATATATATATAACCACTACATGTGACATGTATTATTAATACTAAGATAAAATATACATAACCCCTTCGAGAATGGTCAAGTTGGTAGAGCAGGTGAACGCGAAAATTGAATGTCACGAGTTCAAATCCCCTGTCAACACTTTCTCGATAGAGCTCGTCACACCGAATTTGTCTAGTGCGGCTTACCTCTCCTGTGTGGTTTGCGGGCTATTGCACATGCAGCAGGTTTACTCAATGCGCACTAACAGTGGTTGGGTCTCCGCTCCTTCGGGGTGGTCGAGGCTCTGCTAGCAAGCAACAACTGCGAGTTCCTATGTAAAATAAATAAATAAATAAATAAAATATACATAGCAGGAGGTTCAACCTAACTTCCAAGACATGACTATAATGCAAGAGCTAAATAAAAACTACACATCTTTCTTGTTGAACATACTTTTCTCATCATGTATCGAGTGAAGCATTTCTCTGACTCATGCTCAAGCTTAATGTTTGTAACAAAATTGTAAGTTCATTTTCTCCGTTAATACTCAGTCCTTTTAGGTTTGTTAAAAATCTGGTTTTTAATAGATTTTGATAACAATTAATGAAATATGATGATATAAGTTGTGGGTCCGATGATATTTGTGATTAAAATTAATTTTAGGGTCCGTTTGATTGCAATGGTGGAAAATGAGTGGAAAGAAAATGAATTTCAGGGAAAATATTTGCCTATAAATTGTTTTGCAGGGAATTGTTAATTAAGTATGTTTGATTGATATATAATTTTCCACCCGAAAAATTTTAAAATCTTGGATTTTTTTTTTGTATTCATTTGGCTTTGTTTTACATGAAAATTGTCTATTAAAGTGATAATTTTTTCCACAATTGGTTATAAAATTTGTTTCCATTGCCAAAATGTAAATTAAAAAAAACGAAAAAAAAAATTTTTTATTTCCTAAAAAATCATTTTTTTTTTCATCAAAATTTAGTATTTGTTTGACTTTATTTTACATGGAAATTGTTCATTAAAGTGATTTTTTTTTTTACAATTAATTATGAAATTTGTTTTCATTGCCAAAAAATAATCTGGAATTCAGTGGGAAAACCAATTCATCCAAAACTGGCAACTTAGGAGCATGAACTGAATAGTTGGAAATCATTTTGCCTAGAAAATAATGTTAATCAAACAACTCAAAATCAAGAAGATGGAAATCAATTTCCTAGTTCCATGGAAAAAGATGCAAATCAAACACTGCCTTATTGATTTTGACTTAAATTTTTATTAACTTTTTTTTTTTTTTTTGGCTAAACTAAACTGCAAAAATAATGTATAGTAAGCGTAACTGACGAGCTAGGAAAAAAGAAACCCTTTTCTCCACATAGAAAACTGCAAAAATAATGTGAATACAAAGACACAAACTGATACGGAGTAACCCGTTTTGTTGCATTAAGGGCTCTTCCTGTCATCTCTGATTAACATTCTAATATAAGACACAGCAAGTCCTTCTTTCATCGTGCTTTTTGCTTCTCTTCCGGGGGAATTTGGTCGTACTATGAAGAAGGGTATGGGCCTGTGCATGTACGTAATCTCTGCCACTTTCACCTTATATTTTGCTTAAATATTTATTATTTTCTGCTACTTCTTCCAAATTTTTATTATTTTATTTATTGATAATTTATGAACTGAAAACAGGAGCAGCAGGTGGGGGTCTATAAGAAGGGATCCATACAGGCAGTGATTTTCATTGAAAAGCTAGCAACAAATTTAAGGTTGTTTTTGCCCTTTGTTTTTCTCTTACGTTTTCAGCTTCAATTTGTGTCATTTCAACATCATGGCTTCATCAAATAGAAATTGGCCTAGCATGTTCAAGTCCAAACCCAAATGGCAGAATGAAAATATGAACTCCTCTCTCATATCAACTGGTTGCCACAGAACCCCATACACAACAGGTAATTAATTCCACAAAATTTTGTTTGATAAAATTTCGGTTTTCTTACTTGTTTCTGAGTTTATTTCCGACTTCACTTCTCAAAGTTTACCGTTTTTATAGAGAGAAACACACTTTCTGAACTCGAAATGAAATAGCTTTGGCGGCTTAAAACCAGCTTGAATGTTCAATAATTAAATACTACATCAATCGTGCACGGGCTTTGATGTGAACTCTTTTGTACAAATATAAGAATTAAGAAAGGTAAATTAATCCTTTGTTAGAAAGGTAATTTGCATGAGATTCCTATTATAGTATTATTCATTTCAGTGTATATGTCTCGAATTGTTTATAGTTTCTAACATTGGATAATCCACAGTGCCCGGATACGAAGAAAGAACTCCTGAACCTAAGCCAAGATGGAACCCGAGACCCGAGCAAATCCGTTTGCTGGAAGCTATTTTCAACTCAGGAATGGTGAATCCTCCAAGAGATGAAATAACGAAAATTAGGGCTCAATTGGAACAGTATGGCCAAGTTGGAGATGCCAATGTTTTCTATTGGTTTCAGAATAGAAAATCAAGAAGCAAACAAAAGAACAGACAACTCCACAAAACCAAGTCACAAACTCACCACATGCCGCCCATCACCACCACCATGGCCGCCAACGCTTCAATTTCAACACCGTCTGATAAATCGTCTACGAATAATTCAACAGAGAAGGCGATATTCTCAGCTGGATATACTGCTTTGATGGAAGTATCCAATTCTACAACTGGTTCAGCCAACCAGTCAATTTTCCAAACTCCTAGCGAGTTCGGGGTGCCCTATTTTTTTCCGATGCAACAAAGCCCATCAACTGCTGCTTTTACAGAAGGGTTTTGCTTTCCAGATGTATCTGATCATGTTACAGATCATACGGATGTAAATTGTTGCTCAAGTCTCTTGCTCAGTGAACTGATGCTGATGAATCATGAGCCTTCCAAAAAAGCTATTCAGAATGATCATGAGAATATGAAACTGCAACAACAACTTAGTTACAATGTAACTACAGCACCAAATTCTACACATTCCGTTCAAGTTTTTCCTCCTACTCTTTGTTTTCCATCCCCAATGAATCACATTCAAGGTATTTCCTTTTTTTTTTTATTTTTAGAAAAAAAAAATTAAGGTAATTATGTTTTCCAAGACACTAACTTTTATGCCAGCCGTTACAAAGTTTTTGATAATAAAGCAAGCATTATATCATTTAATATAGATCTTCGTGCAAACACAGCTAAAGAAGAAAATTTCTGAACAGAAAACAAGTACGAAATTCGTTTATGTTCATACCAAATGTCAGCATCAAATAAGTTCACAAATTACGTTATGACTTGTTTGTTGAGGAAGATTGTATAGCATTTGACGTTATATTACGTTAAAATCTTATACATTATACTGTTCACTACTGCATATCGTAGTTGGAAACAAAAAAGCATATATGGATTTGTCTATTGCCCGAAAATTGTGTTCTATGTCCCTTAGAACCTATGCACGTATTGACTTCTGTTGTTTCCTTCTGTGATGAACGCTACGATGTATTTAAATTTCCCATGTGGAGTGCAAGAAAGACATATAAATGGGGAGGGGATTATGATCTGATGCGTGGTGGTGCAGGTGTAGGGGAATCAGGAGGAGGGGGTCCCACAAAATCAACTGTGTTCATCGACGATGTGTGCTTTGAGGTTGCAGTGGGAGAATTGTTCAATGTTAGGGAGGCATTTGGTGATGATGCAGTGCTTGTACACTCATCTGGTCAACCTGTTTTGACCAATGAATGGGGGGTTGCACTTCAGCCCCTTCAGCATGGGGCTTTTTACTACTTGGTTAGGGCTTTCACTCCATCATCTGCAGATGAGAGAACTATTGAATTGGTATTTCATCATCACTAATTAATATTTTTGAATTTTTAATAATAGGGATGTACAGCACGATTTGAGCATGCCACAAGACCCTAGAGTCGAGCTCAAAACAGTCGAACTGTAGGGTGCAACCAGGTTTTCTTTTTCCCCTCGTATTATCTTTTATCTTCTTTAATAACGTCCAGGCGTGGCACGATCCCCTATAATGGAACCTTTCGATTGTAGGGACAACGTGGTCAGGTTGGGCCTGATTTTCAGATTTAGAAGAAGTGTTGATGGAAGAGAAGGATTGCTTGTTTTCATTTCATCTCTTTGTATTGTACATGGTTTCTATCTAGTAATTATAAGCTTTGTGAAACATGCACTAGCTTTAGGAGAAGTGATGATGAAGCTATATATGTCTGTACTTTGTTTTAATGAACCAACTAGTCTACATGGAAAATGTCATTTACTGGAATGTTCGATTGTACTTAAAATTCAATTAAAATTGAAAATATTGCTGTTATTGGATCTCACTCGTCTAATAAAATTCAACTTATTGCTGATTAAAAATTTAAAATTGTAACAAACACGCCCTACATTTCTTGCTTCATTCACGTTTTGTGCTCAAAACTAGGACCGAAACTGACCAAAACCTATTCTCGTCTGGACGTGTTGAATTTCATTAATATGTCAAGTTCTTTTGAAAAGTAAAAAACTACTTCTAAAAGTTGCTTTTGAATTTATTTTGATAATTTTCTAAAAGTGCCGTCTAACTAGAAGAATTTTTAAAAGAGACTAACCCAAAATAATTTTGCAAGAAAATTCTTCTACAAGATGCAAAAACATTGCCAAACAGACCCAAACAATTAAAACCTCCAAGTCTATATTCTACGTATTTCAAATACACATTAACATGGTATGATAAAGAGGTACGCATGAGTAGTAACAATTGCCAATCTAAGAACATAACACACACTTCGGGAGTGGAGAACCAACGACGGCCGGTTGGCTTGCCTTTGAACTTTCCTCTTCCCTTTTGCCTATTAATTTTATCTATTCATATGTAATGAGACTCAACGAATGTATAATTAAAAAGTAGATAAAAGAATAAAAATAAAATTTGATCCACTTATAAGCAATAATAAGCTTTGTCAAACATACACTAATTTAATTTGATAGAACTTTACAAAAACAAAAAATCTCAAATCTGTTTCTGGTTGTATACTAAGGCATCCACAATCAACCGGTCGATTTCGTTCATGAACAGAATGCATATTTTGACGTGCTTCCTCGTGGATTATTTAGTTCCCCTATTCAGCAGCTAATTCTCATGATCATGATCAAGAAACCGAAAAAGCCACATAAATCTTCTCGTACAATGACTTGGATGGGAAACAACAGGCATTGATGACGAAAATTCCTTTTCAAAAGTATTACCTAGATTCGCATAATTGCTCGTTCTATTATCATTCAACTTCTCCAGCAATGTCAATGGGCCGGACAAATGCAAAATAGGAATCGGGATTCACTGACATCAACAGTTCCAATACAATCACCTCACTTGGATTGCTGATCTTGAGACCCGGTTCTAGTAAGCCTGCACGAAAGTGTGCTCAAGAGCAAGTACACAACTGAGCTTTATGCAAAACGGCAATTAGTTGAGATGAAATATTCACCTGGAGAAAGATTTTTTCCACCATAAAGCTCTTTGGCTAACGGGTTTGCTGCCCAATGATTAACTGCAACACGACTAGTAGGTTGAAATCCTACAATACTCCCATCAGATGACAACACCACCTGCTCAGTATGAAGAAGAAAGCAAATCAAAAAATAAGATCACGTACTAGTATCTTGCTTCAAAATTCTAGAGAAGATATACGGCACGGTAATGTCAAGAATAAGAAGAGAGGAAAATTGTATCACATCAACAAAGGAGAAGAGATGGTCCATCAACTAGTAACTCAATATCAACAGCAATGTGTCGTATAACAACTTTAGGCCACGTTGAATTCTTCCAAAACTGGGGTTTGACAACTTGTTCCAGAACCAAACAACTGGGATAGTTTGCAAGGGGTTAATGCCCGTAAATATGTAGTATGAATCAGCTCCATAACACATGACCAGAACACATTCTGCTCAGTCTTTATCGACCCTCACGAACCCAATAAAATGGAAGTAAAACATTAACAAAAGAATAAGAAAACAAACAGATCAAACCTCGGCGTATAAATAATATAGAAAATATGTACTAACTAGTTGACTCAGTAGCTTTTAAACGAGAAACAATTTAGAAGTTATTTGTCAAGCTTCTGAAACCCCCTACATGGGAACCAGTACAAATCATGAGCCTCTAATGGAGATGATCAACTTGAAAATTGAGTAATACATGCTCCCAGAAACCTATAGTAGCTACCACTTACTAATAAGAAGAAAGGGGCAAGCCAACACCTACTCCTAACAAGTTGCTGGCTGTTCATCAGCCGTTGCGCGCTAGCGCGCTNTAATGGAGATGATCAACTTGAAAATTGAGTAATACATGCTCCCAGAAACCTATAGTAGCTACCACTTACTAATAAGAAGAAAGGGGCAAGCCAAAACCTACTCCTAACAAGTTGCTGGCTTTTCATCAGCCGTTGCGCGCTAGCGTGCTTCTCTTTTTCAACAGGCTTCTTCAAATATCCTTTCCATCTTTTAACCATTTATTTAGGCACTGGCCAATTATATTCATACGTACTAGTATGAAAATGTATCTGGGCATCTTAAAGCAAACTATTTTTTTTTTTTTTTTGGATAACCGTGGATGTCCGGGCCAATTTGCACGCACCTCGACTAATCCCACAGAGTTATGAAGTTTACGGCTGGATACCCACATTAGTGGCCTTGAGGGGACTCTGATGACTATTGGGGAGCAAACCCTAAGACATGACCAATTGAGTAATCCCTCAGGGTTAAAGCAAACTATTATTTAGCATCAACAATTTCCTTTCACATCATCAAAGGTCACTTGGATCATAATTTAAGAAATGGAGGAATTGGAATGCACAGAGTTTTAGCAATACTACCTGATAACTAGCAATATCTTGCAAGGATGCTTTTGCCTCTTCATCAGTTGCTTCTGACAATTGAGAAGTGGATAAAATAGTGGAGTCAATATCGTCCATCTTCCTCAGATATATTGGGAGTTCTCCAGTCCATGCACAACGACGAGAGTTCATCACAATTTCACCAGGCCAACCGAAAGAATCCTTGATTCTTCTAATTACTGAGACACAGTGAGCTTCCAACTAGTAATAAAAAGAAAAATCAGAAATATGCTAGAAAGGCAATCAAAAAACATGGCATCATACACAGTTTCATTCATGTGGCCAATCTGGACACCAACTAAACATCAAAAATTGTTTCGCATACTTCGAGATGTACGCAGGACATTGACCCATTTAGAAGAATGACTATATCAGCAATCGATCCTAAATCTTCACATGAGGAATAAATTATCAAAGTTTATTGAAGAAATTGACATTCCGTCAGTTTAATTAATTCTTGGTTCACATGCACTATAGTCACTAAAGCACTGAAATATAATGCAGAACAAAAAAGGAAGTCAATGACCGAAATAATGATGCCTGAAGTACAATCAGTTAACACATAATAATACTGTTATAGTCTGCGTACCTTACAAGAGTCCATAGACTGATGCTGAACACTGTGAATATGAGATGATTGAGGTGGACAATTTTCCTGAATAAACCTCCTTCCACTAGGCAGAGAAGACAGACAAAATTTACCGAAAATACTGATGGAAACAAGTAAAACCCCACTAGCAAGAGCAATGGAGAACATCTTCAACAGAGAACTGCCCTGTAACAGAGAGAGCAATCTGCATGATACACTAGAAAATATATTAAGTGAAAGATGCAAATGAATATGATAGCGAACACATTTAAGAATCCAAATTGGTGTATAAAGAGGAAAAAGATTCCTATAAGATTGGGAGACAGGGAGTTGTATATGATTTCAATTTATAACTGGAAATAAGGCATCAAAGTAATGAAAAGAGGAATGCAAAAAGATACCTTGTTGCGGTACAAACTTGAAGACTTTGCAATTGTATGACATAACAATTTCTTATCTGGAAGAGTATACACATCCTCATAGTACATATCGAGTATGTCGGCCAAACGCACCTGCACATCGAAGGAAAGAAAAAGTACAGCAGACATCTTCACTGCAAATTAAAATGACCTAGCATTAAGGAAAAAGAAAAGGTCAAAAAAGAGGCGAAAATACCATTTGGGAGTGGGTAAGTAAAACTTCCCAGACTTTTGTAGCAGATTTGTTCCACCCTTTGAACTTTACGTCCCTAAGTTTACCTACATCAATTTCCAGCCTGTACGAAGGTATATATTCGCTTATCCAAGCACCGAACTCAGAACCACCCATCTTTTCCAGTTCAGAGTATGCCGGTGATGCTAACAGACTGTTCTTGAATTTCATCTCCTTAAGCTTATAGTTTGCTCTTTCTGCACTAAACTTTTCTAGCAGAACATTGGCATTTGCAAGCATCTCATATTCAAGTAAGTTGTACAGAACTACAGTTGAATCTTGCGATACAATCTGTTTACGTTCGCTAAACCAACGGAAAAACATATTTGGTGCTCTCCTTGCTGAGTAGTGATAGAAGTTTCTCTCAGTGCTTTCAAGGGAAGCAAGGCAAAGAACTTCTGCAATCGCAGAAATGACTCCTTCATCCACTGAGGTAAGGGTAAAAGATGCAGGTACCTGCCCATAGGAAAGGGAATAAGAGAACTCAATCCATCAGTATGACGTGGCACCTGCAGAACAGAAACATTAAATATGATATTACAACAAAGTAACGAAGCCACAAGGCAATACTCATAATCCGGTAGGTGGAGGCAGAGAGAGAGGATACCTTACCTCTCTTGGATTTTCAAGGTTGTCCATGTTTCTTTCTGTTCCAGGTCTAAAAATTGCCAGTTCAAGATTCCAGAGTTGTTGTATTACTACTTGTCTAAAGGTCATGGCAAGTATATTCTTCGAAGTGGTACTGGATAACATATCTGTGGTCAGAGAACTCTTGAGTTTTATAGCTTTCTCTTTAACTCTCCGAGCTGGTAAAAACTGGCAAATTAACAAAATAAGAAAGATGATAATGAAAAAAAACTAAGAGAAAAAATAGATATTCGATATGAATTTGTCATCTTCTTGGTGATAAGAACAACAATTGCAACTGATCCAAAATAAAACTCACTACTTCAAAAATAAATAAATAAAAATCTGCTGAATAACCTACTCGTTATCAACGTTAAGGCTAAGAAAGGAGGAATACTTAGGAAACTTTTCATAATATTTTCGGGTACAAAAGGAGACTAGGATTCAATTTCCTAGAATAGGATAAAAATGTTGATTACTCATTACCTAGTAAATGAATTATTCCTAGAGTAAGCAGAGCAGAAACATAGTAAAGTAATGTGCATCTGCAAGATGTAATCAAACACAAAGCATTCTCATCCATTAGTTGTGAAATCATTCTCCCAGCCACCCAAAACACAAAGATACATTTTTGTAATGCGTTTAAGCTATTTTTCACAGCATTGACTGAATCATTATGATTATAAGATATGTTTTAAACGTTAGCCATTCAATCAACTTCATTAATTGACCGTGTTCTATATGATAAATTTGATATGTCATTTAAAGGAATCTAAAGAGGAAAAAGAACAAGAATTTCCATACTTCAACTACTAGCAATATACTGAATTAACTACAAAAACAACAATTAGTAACTTTCCTGTAAATTCATCTTTCAGACTTACCAGTCTTGTAGAAACAGCACTATGCTCATCACCATTCCCGGGAAACACAGTCTCGACAACCATTGCAGGTACGCCAGCAGAGACATGTTCATCGGCGGCTTCTCCACCGTCAGCTGCAGCTGCAGTGAGCGCCTGCTGGAAGTCGACGGAGCCAACGAGGGTTAGCCGAGCCAAGTCGTTCTCATAGGTTCTGACGGCCGGGAGCGACTTCTCATTTGCGTCAGCATCGGCTACCGCTTCGAGAATGGCTTGTTCCGAAGTGAATCGGGAGAATGGCCGGTGAGAGGAGAAGGAGAGTATAGAGTGGGGATATTTGTAGGGTTTGAGGGGTAGCATGGGGAGAAATGGAATTGAGGGTTTAAAGGGAAGAGAGTGGAGGGAAAAGAGAGTGGGTGTAGAAAAAGCCATTGAATTTGCAGGTCGAAAATGGAAGCTCGGCTAGGTTTTATTTTTTGAACCAAGAAGTGCATTTGAGTAGAGAGTATGGCTTTTTCCTTTTACCTCTTCTTAAAAATTGACTTTTAAATAGATCTTTGTGTCTCTTTGTATTAGAATCGATCTTCCATCTACAATTCACGAGTTATAATGCATAGCTGCCGACATGGCATGTTCGTGCAAAATCTACGGGATCGTTAATAAGTAATAGAATTAATGAGTTGAGAATATCGTCCCACATAGAATAAATTTAATTGAAGTTTACTAATTTTTTATAGGAAGAAAGTTTGATTTTATTTTATGTTTAATTAATCTAAAAAAGCGAAAGTGTTTTTTTTATCAAATCATGGATGATTGTGTTAAATTTTGAATTCTCCTATTGCTGTCTATTTCAATTCTTGATTTGTAATTTAGTTCCGTTCATACATTTTTGATAATCGATAAAACTATGGTATATAATTTTCTTTTCCAAAACAAATTGAATCTATCATAATCACGACCCAAACTCGAATTATAAGAATACATTAAAGTTCAGATTATCTATATGATTGCACACGTGATAAATGTTAGGAATAACATTTATTGCACATATGTTAATTTTGTCGCGTTCTAAACTTATTGTGAGTCTCACAACATTACAACGAGTAACTAATTATTCAATTGGTGGTCAATCAATCAAATAATGCAATGGGTATGCAAAATTAATCAAGAAACACAAGAAATAAATTAAATCACTAGTATTGAATTAAAACAACTAACAAATAAGCTTTATCTCCATCCAATACAAAAACGAATCTAGTCTAACATGTTAATATATAAATTACAAAAAGAATAATAGAAAATATTACTCGGATCATGAAATAAATCAAAAGAAGTTGATCTTCAAATCCAATGTTAACTTCTTCAAAATCTTAATGTAATTGACATTCAATTCCTTGATAAGGTATGATCTTCTCTCTCAAAATATAGCAATGACTTCTTGTTCTTGATGAATTTGATGATAATATTGTGTATGAAGAGGCAAAAGAGAGTTTTTTCCAATGTGTATACTCCGTTCTCTATTTATAAGAACAAAAAAATAGGTCAAAATCGCATCTAATTTGGTTTCCAAAAAAGTTTGAATCGTGAAAGGAAACTAAAGATTCGTCTACAAAAAAGGCTTGTGCGCGCACCGTAGAACCAAATGACTCTCGGGTTGGGGAAAATTAGGTGTTGCATGCGCGCCATGAATTGTCCCTGCGCGCGCAGGTTTGTCTCTGAGCAACTTTCGGGATTTTTGGCTATAATATTATCTATATGTATCCAATTGAGTTGATTCAAAATGTGTTGGAAAGGTAATTCAAATGGCTACAATTCTTCTAGAAATACAATATTTTCAATTTGAACATTTTCTATCCGAAAAATGGGTCTCAAATTGAGGTTAAAAATTCGGAGCATAACTTCTTGGGCTGGCAATTGATTTGTAAAATACTTCCACTATATTTCACTCATATGACCTCCAATTGCATCCAATCGATCATATATGATCTTCAATCATCGGTTTATCCACCGAATAAATTATGGATGTTTACACTTTGGTCCCCAGCTTTGGATTACCTTCGTTTTCACACGCTTTTCATTCTTTTCTTCCAAATCCACCAATTTGTATTGAGTTCAACTTAACAAACATAATTAACACAAAATTAAGCTATAACTCATCCAAATCACTAACAATTACTCTAATTTAATGACCTAGATAAGTGTAAAAAATACACTTATCATGGCACACTACGTGTTGTCAAATCAATGCTGGGTAACATATCTCCTACTCAAATCAACTATGTTATTTGTATTGTTATTTTCAACATTTCAATAACTAGCATATTTTTCACTAAAAAATATTGTTAGTATATTTTAAAACGAGGGATAAATAGATGATTTTCATCCAAAAATATTATTAATGTGCTTTATAATAAAGGATAAATATTTAAGTCTTAATTTCATATTCGTTTTTTTCTTTGGCTTATTTAAAAAACATTGTGCTATGTGTACATCATTACTTACATATTAGTTTGCATGCATGTGGTGAGATATGATTACATCATAATTTCTTCAACAAAAAAACAAACAAAAAATTCTTCACCATCTTCTTAACATCTCATCTATCTGTAAAGCTTATTGTAACTCCTTATGTGCAAGTAGAATTATTTTTTAAAAATCAGTTGTTTTACATGTACATCATCACTTGTTAACATCATCCATCTTTATGTACAAGTTTGACATTGTGTGATGAGTAGGAAAGGTTCTTTCTTTACCAGAAATGCAAGCATATCCTAAACCTAGTGAAGACTGTTCTTCAGTTTTCAGTACAGATTTTAAGTTCCTTCAGATCCATATCCATGTGAAGCTACAGTGTCGATTGTCTTATCGTGTTCAATGAACCGTTCCGAGAGAGAGATGAAAATTTACTGTTTTATGAGTCGGAAAAACCACGCCTTTTGCCAATAAAGGAAAAATAGGGCTACAAGCAAGCCATTTATAAAGGAAAAATTGGGCTACAAGCAAGCCATTTGTTAGAGCTATAAGAGATGCTCAGCTTAGCTATTTATTCCGTGCAGCGATCAACTACAAATATAACCACACAATTTTCCATTCTGATAACACCACCATCGAGAACTACCGGTACAAGTCCAATGACAATATTTAGAAAGCAGAGTCAAGTCAAGATATGCATTTCATATGATGATCAGTAATGGCATACATGTCTGCTAATATTTTCAACCTTCAACTACATACGCTATATCCCAAGTGCATTCACATGTAGCCATCTTCAGCAAATGCCGCTGTCTACTAACAGTTAAAACATGGTCCAAGATAAAAAGTCAGTTGTGCACCGTACTATAGATGACAATGAACTATTTATGCCCGGGAATCTGAGATCTCAAGATGGGAACTAGAACCGGGAAGGACCAGAAGTGAATAATAAGTAGAAACTTGAAAACTCCACTCCTTGCCTTATGGCCCAGTGGGTTGAGTGAATGATGTAATGATATACACTACAATGACAAACCATCTCTTATTCCAGATGCCTCAATGTCTTCCTATCAAGTCAAATAGTAGCCATTCAAGTTGTCAACGAGATAATAATCAAATCCTTCCTCTGTAGGCTCTATTGCATTAGAAGTGGAATAAATGCCACCAGTTCCGTCCTTTGTATTCACCTTTCCACATCCCTTAACAGGGCGCTTGCTGACGGTTGGCAATTCGGCAGTCAGTCTTCCCATTTGCTTTTGCAGATCAGCCACAGAATCATTACTTGATTTCCCTTTAGGACTCTTTTTCCCATCAACTCGCTTAACTTCCAATCTATACAAAGCACATGCATCATATTTGTTGATTTCATATTCATAAAGGTGCCACTCATAATTTTCCATGGGTTGTGGGTCCATATAGTAGGATCTCTTCAAACCTCCAAATTCATTCATCACTTGCTTCCTCGACTCATGCCAACCACGTCCATTATAATCAGGCAATGATCGTTGCTTTCTGTTACCACTCTCAAACGCTCTGCGAGGCTTGTCAAAGAACAGCCATTCCCTGATTGTTTCACCTTCCATAATCACAAGATCAAATAGCTCTGACGAACCCAAATAACAAAATCAGTCATTACAGTGAAAATTGAAATATTCTTCTATCTGCCAAAAATGATAAGGTATAAGCAGGCATAGAAAAAAAGGCAGCAAGAAACTACTAACCAGATGCATTCCAAGGGGATTTTGCAGTAGCAGCACCTTCACATTCTGGAATACCAACATCTTTTCCTTGTGATTTTGCACCAAGAGCGGAAAATAGTAAGTTATCCTTTAAGCCAATTCCTCCAGGTCGTACGACTGGAGGCATACCCGGGTAGCCTTCTGTAGGTGCAAGCCCAGAATGATAACTACTGCAGTAGTCATTTGACTTTTGACACCAGTCTGACCCTTGTGCAGGTCGGGGACAATCCCAAAGGGCACATTTTGGCCCTAAGAAAGCAGAAGGTGGAGGGCAAATATTTTGTGAGTAGCCAGAAATATGAGGCAAAGCATCCTCCCCAACAAAACACGAGCTGTCAAACCCAGTTAAGTAGTGCTGCTCAAAGTCTTGATGAAATTCGAATGGATTATATTCCAATTGTGTTGCGGGACCAATTACATTAATCCCCATATTGTTAACTCCTGGACCCATGCTTTTGCACTGGTCAACCATCTGGATGCTTTGTTCTTGAGGTCCCTTGGGTAAATTGAAACACTGCCACATATCCAAATAGAAGAACGAACTTCAGCAAATGAAAAACATTTTGAAGTTCAAAACAGTGAAGACAGCACAAGACATTCTTATTATGTTTCATGAGCAAACAGGGGCAATATGAAACAAACTACTAGTTTAAACTTCACAATACAAAGAGATCAACAGGAAACCATGTAGGAAGAAAATAATTGATTACCTCATAGTGCATCCGAAAAAGGGAATTAAAACATGAATACCATAAGAATGATAATCATTTATTGGAGAGGGGAGAGGTTCCTCTCATAAGAGAACAAGATACTAAGAAGCTGGGATGACTATTAACGTTCACTAATAAGGACCTCGGCTAGAATCATTTGGAAAATGAAAATTTACTTGATTTCTGCGATCGTGTTCAACAAATCGTAAGAAAACTGAGTTTCAGAGAAACGCATGGCGAACCAGTTCGTGAGCAAAAGACCTCAGCTAGAGTCATGCAGAAAAATTAAAGACTACTTAATGTCCATCTAAATACACAACAAAAGAAAATGGGATGTTCAGGGAAGCACATAGTGAACCAGTCAGTGCTTGTTGAAGGGAAAAAGAGATGAAGTCCAAGGGAGGGATCTGTTTAATGAATTAAAAGGCTCACTTCACACAGGAACATGGCTACCAGCTGGAGAAACTACAGAGGAAACAAAAAAAGATTGCAAATTCAACAGGCCATTAAAAATAAGTTTGCCCAATTAATGAAACCTGGTACGCTAGCCATCACGGTAAATTTCATCTGGTTGGAATGCAACATCAATCTTAGCAACTACGAGTTTGTACCATTAAGAAACAGAAAACCATACTATAAAAGATTTGATGGTGAGAGAAATATATATAGCATACTTTGAAAATGAAATTACATGTAGGAGAACAAGATAGCTGATGGCGAACGTAGCATTATTCTTACCACAGATAGATCATACATATAAGTGTGCATAATTCATGTAATATAAAAACAAAACATCCAGAATAAAGTTTTATTTTAGGAAGGCCACCACTACACAGACCGCATGTGAGGAAAAACTTCAAAGGGCATAAAGCGTTTAATCACATATGAAATATCTATAGCATAGTAGTTGCACAATATTTTTTAAATAGTACACTAACTTGCGGTCGTAGTAACCCAAAAAAGAATTAAAACAAAAAATTCAACTTTATCTAATAATAAACATATCTATAGAAAGTATGCATTTCCCAACATGCCTCCACAACAATATACAGGGAAAAAGAGAACAAAACAGCCATAAAGATAGATGAAAAATAAAAGAAAACCCAGCAATCCCAAATTATAATTGACAAAAGCTTTCTTCTAAGTTAGGCAATTTTGTTCCTTGATAAAAAGAAGTTAATAGTAACGAAATAATCATTGTTAAATATATAACTCCAAACTAAAGTGAAAGATAATAACACCTCTTGAGACATAGACCCATCCATGACTTTTTGCACATCAGGCTCCGGCTTTGGTGCAGCTAATGCACTGGTCGCATCATCTTCTTCCTCACAAAGCAGCAGCAGCCTACAAATATCTGGTGAAAATGAGCCCAGACTCCCTCCCTACATAAATCATAATAATCATTCAATACTGCATTTCAAGATTCCAATTCTCGTGTCCATGAAACAATAATACACCCACTAAAATAGTCGTTCACAATTGCATTGCATGGCAAATATTGAAATGCACAGATGTGTATCCATTATCCATAAAAATCATGGACCCCCAACCATATGTAATTTTGCTAAGCAGAACTTATATTTTCATACTCACACAAATATACTAAACATCAGAATGCTACGACATGCATACAGATACTTAATTATCACTAGATCAGTTTCCCAGATGTTGAGAAATACCTACACTCAATGACTCCACAGTAACAGGCATTTCAACTAAAAAGCTTTACCTAACAACAAGTCCTGAGTTTGTGATGTATATATTCACCTTTAAAGGATAGGAATATATCTTGAATTAAAAGAGGCACGAATGTTACAGCTACCTGCTGCAGAGATGTAGCCGGGGAGGGCTCATTCAGCTCGGCCTTCCATTCCCGAAGCATCTGATGAACCTGCTCTTCAAGCACAGCAACATCAATTGTGCGGCTCTCCTTCCTGGCAGATTGCAGATTGCTGAACATACCCTGCAGATCGTCCACACGATTTTTTGCTTTGTCCTTGAAGAGACTATGTGATGCAGAATTGCATGCACCCCTCTTTGAACCCTTCCCCATCAAAGTAGCAGGAAAAAAACCCCTCAGATCTCCACAAACACCTGCAAGGGTGGCAAAACAGTCAATTTACAATTAAAATCCAAAAAAAAAAGAAAAAGAAAAAAAAGGATCAAAGGCAGAACAGATGAGGCTCGGCCTCCTTAACCCACAAAAAATATAGAGAAAATCTGAAAGCCAACAAAAATTACAGAATAAAGAGGTTGTAAGTAACTAAATCGAAGTATTTTTAAAGCAAAACGGCAATACAATTATACAAAAGTGAAAAATCCACACGTACGTATCAAATTACCCTCAAATTGAAGAGACCCAGACTCAGAAACCAAAGTAAGAGCGCTAAACTAGCCACTTCACCAAGAATTTACTTTTGGTCAAGATCGAGAAAATACAAACTAGAATTTTCATGAAACACTCCTAAAAAATAATAAGGCAACGTAGGTCGTTAAAAAAAAAAAAAAAAAAACCCATTATTACCGAATATTTATTTACTAAAAATCGCGCATTAGAACACTGATTTGGAAGCAAATCAGAGTTGATTCTCCAAAATCTAGGGTTTTCAAAACAGACTGAGATGCTAGAGCTGAGCAAACCAAAATATTATAAACTTAAAATCGAAACCAGAATCACCGAATACTTCTTTTTGACTAAGAGTCGATCATTATTCCACCAAAAGTAAAGCTAAAGAACAAAGTGTGTGCTGTCTGTGCATGTGAGTGAGAAATCGAGAGATGACTATTACCTTTTAGAATTGGAAGGACTGGTAGAGAGTAATCAATTCAATTGGGTTTTCAAAGAATTTTCTCTCTCTTTGTGGTGGCAATTGGCAAAGGATTGTATACGCAGAGGGGTTAAAGGCATATGTATACGCGGCAAAAGCAGTGAAAGAGAGGGAGAGAGGTGGGGATTCGGGTGGTAGGTACATATTGGTGCAGATTGCCAATTTTACCCTGAACTTTTGTGTTGGAGTTTTGACCGACCTCTCCTTTAATTTATGGCATGTTTGTCTAATCTTAATTACAAATGATAATAATAAATTGAAAATGAGCAAGTTACAAAATTTAGCCCATGTTTGATCTTCATTTTTCATCAAACTTATTTTCAATTATACGTTTCATGAAATCCGCAACTTTTTTCTACTTTTCATTTACACATTTCATCAAATTTTATAAAAAAAAATTCTATTAAACATCTCATTTTTATCTAAACCAAACAGAAGCTTAGTTTCCATTATTAAGGAAAATCATGGCTTCTGCCTATATCCTTGCACATTTACAATATTACCATGTCGCTCACTTTCTTCGGTGAAAATGGAGAGTGGCGTTGGCACAGTAAGTGAATTGGTTAGGTGTTTGGCTGGCAATAACTAGAGGTTGTGATTGTCATAAAGATGATGTGTTTTCTTTTATCCTACTTTATATGTGAAACAATATTCGAACAATATTACCTTGTTCAAGTAAGTGAATTGCACATGAAAACTCAGTAAAATTTCGAACGAAAATCATCATGGTACCACGGGAACCAAAAATTAAAGGTTAGAGGCAATATCGTTTAGAGATAAAAGTTGAGCACAAAAATATAAAAGAGGGTAAAGATATATTTTTAGTACTTCAACTAAATTAGGTTAAAATCTTTGAATAAGCTGTCCAATAGTTCATTAAAATGCCCCATTCGAATAAGGAGAAAAGAAAATGATGAGGGCAAGAAACGAATAAAGTACAGCCACTAAAAATAACAGGATTCTCCATCGTCAATTCTTGATTCCTCATTCGAGAGAACATAATTAAAAGGAGAAATTATGTCCAATGCACACAAGTATTTAGAGATAAGAAGCATCTTTACACATGAGTCATCACAATTCAACCAAACCAAATTAAAATGTTCTAATTGGTTTTCAGTTTAGTTTAATCGATTCTATTTACTTTTATCTATGTCGAGTTGGAGATAGAAATTTTGACAAATAAATAGAAGAGTAAGTCACCTCGTCCACTGTAGAATTATATTTCTTGTATATTCCTAGTTGACATCAATATTGACGTCCTTTTATGTGTAGGAAATCTCGATATACGCAAATCTGACAAATCATATGACTGTCAAACTTGATTTACATGTATCCACCGAACCATCCTTACAAGGCTGCTTGCTATCATTACCACCAGGGTCATTCTGATTATTTATTGTAAACCACCAACAAAAGGATGAGTCCTTCGGTCAGCAAAGTGAAATTCTATAAAACCTTAGTGGAATTGCTTTCTTTGTGAAGGACCGTTAATTTAGTTGAATGGTTGGGGCTAAATCCCAAATATCAGTTAGAATTTTGTGGATGTAATTTGTGCCATATCCAGAAAAAAAAAACCTTATGAAAACCGAAAAATCAATGGTTTTCCTCTTCATTCAACTTCCCTGTATTGTGGGTTTGAATTCTATTCCAAACAGAAACTCTTCTCCCTGCAACATTAATTCAGATATTCTTTCTTGAAAGAGTTTCCACTTTGCCCCTTTTGTGTTTGATAAAATTCCCCTGTATATATGCTTTGCAAGAAGTAGTTGCATTGTTTCCATTGAATTCACATTGAAATGGCAGGAACTGTGTTCTTGAAAACCAATTGCTTTGAAGTTAAGCTTGAAGGGATCACATTCAAAGCAAAGGATTTTGAAGCTTTATGCACGATGGATTTTCTCTTCCCAGACGGAAAGATTTGGGACCGTCCACCGGTTGTTGGCCTTGATGTTATGTGCCATCCTCGTGATCCATCCGTTCTGTTGATTTTATTGTGCTTTGGTGTTGGTTGTGTGATCCTCAGGTTTCGTCTAGGGGACGAGTTGCCTCCTTCGATCCTCAAATTTCTTACCGATGAAAGAATTCGTTTTGCTGGCTTTGGTATTCCTGAGAAGAAAGATTTGTTCCCGTTTGAAGAATTGGGATTGACTAAAAGCAAAGTGGATATTGGTTATCTAGCTGCAGAAATTCTTAAAGATCCCAAGTATAAAAGACGGGAGCTTGCTGCTTTGGCGCGAAAAGTTCTTGGGATCAAGAGAATGACCGGCTTGACAGAGGCTTCGTCTTTTGAGAGACACGAGCAAATTAAATGCGCAATTTGTCAGCTTTTTATTACCAGCATTATTGCCATGGGATTGTTAGGTGCCAATGACAAGAAGAAATTGAAGGATTCACCCTCACCCTCGCCCAAGAAAAGCTCTTTTCTTAAGAATCTGAATTCTCTTTCTTTGTTAAAAGAAGGATGGTTCAAATTGCCCAAAGTAAAGAAGGAAAAACCTAAATACCAAGTTGAGGAGAACGATGAATTCATGCATGTTGAAATAAGAGAAACAGAGGATATGTTTGACGACAATAATGTTCCTGTCAAGACGATATGTGAAGAGGATCCTTTCAGCAATTTTCTCATACATGCCAAAGTCATAGAAGATGGTTCACGTTCCAAGGTTAAAAAGGAATCATCTGCTAATGATCTTGTTAATGATGAAGGTTGGAAGGGCGATTTAAGCGATTATTCGAGAAATGACGTCGTTTGTATGTCAAAAAAGCCCTTAAAAGGAATCTTGAAATGCCCATCTTCAGGTGTGCTACGGAGTTTCTCGCCTCCAATGTCGGAGCCTGAATCAGTTCTATCAATATCAGAAAAACAAAAAAGTACTAGAGGTACATTGAAGAGAACCAATTCCAAGGGGTGCAATGTAACCTTTAAGTGTCAGTAGCTATCTATTTATATAGCTTAAACAATTCTGTATGTACATTAAACTCCAGTGCTTTTGGTTGCTGCTCTCAGGTCTTTTAGGTACTGTTCTAGTCACTGAAATTGTTGTGTACATTCTGATTCAGTTTTCATTTTCTTTCTTCACTTTTTCTATAGATTTTGTGAATATAATGAACTTTTCATCCGACGAACAGAAAAAGTAGTCCGTTCAGAAGATCCAATCCCAAAAAAAGGTGAATGCCCGAACATTGTTAAAATATCTTAAGCTATTGTATGAGGTTGTTCAACATGATATTAGATTGTGCAACCATCTTGATTAGAAAGAACAAAGAAGGAAATGCGTCGACTCTTTCATAAACAGAACTTGTATCAATTACAAGTTTCTTATTTATTCTTCTATGTACATGGATCCCACTCCCAAACATCAGGTAAGGTTGAAATGAGCACAATCAAATAAAGACACCGGTAAGGATGGTAGTTCATGTCGAATAGCCTCTCCAATGAAAAAAATGATAAAGTTCGACCATATGCACATGTTTTCCTATTCAAATGTTCGTCCCCCAACTTAAAAGAGATGAAATACCAAAAGTGCACACGTAATTTATAGGTTTTCAACCATCCACTTCTATAATACTTCGTTCTTCATTTTTATAATATAAAACAAAGAAACAATTCTTTGGATTACTCTAAATTTGTTTTCAACATGACGTCATCATTGCCCGTAATGGGTCCGATTAAATATAATCCAATTCCGTTAATTCAATATAGATGCATGTTGACTTAAAAATAAAAAAAGATGCTAAACTAGATTCGTGGCGGAGTCGGATTTAATATCTTTATGATACATGCCAACGTAATTAAAGGATAAAGACCAAATTGCATACGTGGCTGATAATGACAAGCTGATAGATAATCTTGTCCAATTTTAAAACAAAACAAATCGAAAGACCAAAAATTTGACATAATTACCAAAGCCAACCAAAGTGAGAAATAGATAAGTATAGACATCACGCTTTGGTTTTGTTTGAATAATCTATTGACATTAGCTAACTATCATATTCCAAGAGAGGATTAGTCACTCCGCCTATATAAACCCCCAGTTTGAGCTCCATTATATAAATTTCGTAATAAAATAATATTACATGTAAATAAAAAAAAAAAAATCTTCTTTTTTAACTACACGTTTTTCAAAAAAAAATACTATACAAATTACATTTTTTCAAAAATTACATTATAATGGGGCTCAAACAGAAGCTAATTAAAATTCAATTCGAGAACAGATAGAGTAATTGTCTAATTTTGATTTTAGCCAAATGATGGACTCTTTGTGAGCAATCTCTTTGTTATCTATGATGTTGTTTAGAATCTGCCAAAAAATCTTAGACAAACCCTAACATAGTTGTTATGCTCAATATATCCAATCATCACACCAAATTCTTTCTTAGAAGATGGACAAGATTCGATCTTTGATACATCGTATCCCGTATTCCGTTTGATCGGTATTCATGAACCACTAAATGTAGAGCTCGAACTTTAAAATTGAGCTATAGTCTATAGATGTTGTAATGCTCAACATTCCAATTAAAGGGCTGTTTGGTGGAGCTAAAAAGCCAATTAAAATTAAAAATATAATCGTTATTGAGTCAAATTCGTCTAATAAAAGTCAACAATAACGATTAATTTTTCAATTTTGATCCGATTTTAATCTCTACCAAATACTCTGAAACTTTAGTCAAATGGGAACGATTTATTAAAGCCAAAAAGACTGTTGCAACGTAATGTACGTCATCAATGACTAATGCCTAACTCACCAAATTGAAAGCCGTCCACAAAATCCAAATTTTGGAATCTTTATAGGCTTCATTAAGGACTCGGCCCACTCTGCTCCACCGTCCCCACCCCAGCAATAACGATGACGTCCACAATTACGTCACTTCCGTTGACCTTACAGTCACCTCCACCCCCATCTCGCTATTATATATAACTCTGCCACGCCACCATTCATCTCCCCCTCTCCTTCACACCCACCATACCTCTGAGTCTGAGATCCTTACCATGCAACAAGCACTCCCGTACGAAGATTGCCTTCCCACCACCACCTCCACCGGTGGCGCCAGCACCACAGCTGCTAACTCCAGTATAACAAAATTGGTGGCGGAGAATCCGGTGGTGGTGTTTGCCCGAAGTGGGTGCTGCATGTGCCATGTTGTCAAACTTTTGTTACTCGGCCATGGCGTCAATCCCACCATATTTGACATAAATGAGCAAAATGAAGCAGCCACAATAGAAGAATTTTCCAAGATTATCGATAATCTAGAAGAGAAAGCCGACCGGCCACCACCACCATTTCCAGCAGTTTTTGTCGGCGGAAATTTGTTTGGTGGGCTTGACGAAGTTATGGCGGCTCATATTTCTGGTGAACTGGTGCCTCTGTTAAGAAAAGCTGGTGCCTTATGGCTGTGAATTTTGCTTTTTCTCTTTTCTTTTCTTTTCTTTTTCTTTTTCTTATTTCATTCTGTAAACGAAAAAAAAGTAGTTTTTAGCCCCCGTTTGGTGCACATTATTTCTAAAAAAATGTATTTTTTTGGTTGATGTGATGAAAAATATGTGGTTGAAAAAGTTATTAATGTGATGGAAAATATTATTTTATTGAAAAATGTGTGGTTGAAAATGAGTAGAAGAATGAGAATGGAAAAAAAAATGTGGCCCAAACAGGAGCCACGATAACAGTATATAACACGTTGATACGTTACTTTATGGTTGGATTTCATAATATCACACTAGTTGGCTTCGTTTGCGTCGCAGTTTTGAACTTGGTTAATTTGTTACTTTTCTTCCCTTAGAATATTTACTTCTTATCTCCAAAAAGATACAAGTACCAATTCTGAAAATCCACAATAATAATTATTTTGCCGAATTTTACGTCAAGATCTTAATTTTTTAACTATTATATTCAATTCATTTATCAAAAACAATTCCTTTCAAGGACGGTTGGTCTCATTTTCGAGGCCCAAAGAAAAGGTGTCACGTGGTGGACCAAAGGCCAAGTGGAAAGTCAAATAAAGATCCATAAGGTCAAAATATAAAGGAATTAAATAAAATCGAGATCCTTGCATTGCAAAGCCGAAGTCCATGTTGAGACACTGCCTCGGGACGAGGTGCTACAACTTTGGCTGATTCTCAACCTATGTAAAAGAAGAAAGTAGTTGAAGCTCTCCACTTAAAGAACCACATCAACGATCTATCCAAGGCTCTATGAAGCTCCTCGAGGCTCCAAACCATCTGGTGTAATCAAACAGACGCAACCTCTTGTAATAAATTTGAGGATATTTTAAAAGTGATTGATGTGATGCTTGTAATAAAGTGTGTCAATGTCAATATGTCAGCCTACAACTAGAGCGAATGGTCTTTTGTCAAACATTAATTGTAATGAGTAGACAGTGATGTGAAGCTTTGGTCTAGGAGATGTTGCCACGTAGATCTGATCCAACGAACGTCGGCTAGAATAGTATAAATAGCTTCTCTTTGTATGTTAAAAGGGGCTGTTGGGTAATCGGGCATAAAAAGAGGAACTTTACCATCATTCCTGGGGGAATGCACAATGATTGAACGAGATTTATGCATTTTGTTATTTACATGTATTACAAACACAAATAGCAAAATATACATTGAGATTCCAACACAAATTTACAGTCATCTTATATGATATCTATCATTCCACATATTCAACTACAAATGAATGATTTATCTTAAGAAATTCGCCCAACATTCGTTGATAGCGCGATTGCCGCCATTACAAAATCGTCGGTGTCCGAATGTCACCGTCTTTTGCCGAAAAGCGTCTCTCGCGTCCATTCAAATTCGACTACCGTCCACATTCCCTTAGAAACACGCTAGATCACTGCTTGATGTGGCAGGAGTGAGTCCGACATCTGTTTATATCATTTTTTTGGAGTCAACAGATCTGTGGGCTGAACCGGGCTGTAGCCCATTGGATTTTTTTAGTAGGAAAAAAAAAATCTTTTGCGTATTAACACGATTTGTAATCCAGTTCTGGATCCGTCCCTGATTCCTTTAGAATATTTCTTCTTTTACCATTAAATAATTCATCTATCCATGTAAATACGATATATGATGCACTTGTTAATAAGAAAGTTATTCTCACCATCCAATGTGTGCTTACGCACGAAGTGTTGCTTAGTGGAGAATATGAGTCGACTAATGGATGCGATGGAGAAATACTGAAAATATGTTGAGACGGTTCAAATAGTTTAAGCAATAAGACAAAACAAGTGGGAACATTTCTCAGAATAATAAGTTTTTCAAAGGAATAAATAATACTTATCTTCTTTGTTTTCTCAATTTTTTTAAAAATGCTTATAGCTCCCAAAATCTTTTGATGTTTGTGGGATACATATACGGTTCTAAAAAATTTAAAAGTAAAAAATCGTTAAAAAAAAGAAAGAAAGAAAGAAAAATGGTTTCTTTGTAAGGTGCATTTAATTAACCCTAATTAACAGCGGCGAATTCAAGAATTTTGATGAGTTATGACGGTTGTTGACCGTCGACAGTCAAGTGGTCCGAAGCGAAGCATAAAGATATATAATCAGGAGCATATTTTAAGCAAAGGCAGAAGCTTAAAAGTAAGAAGAATTTCATCCCGGCGGGAGAACAAAGACAAAAACTTAAGGAGTATATGATACCAGATCGAGATCCAATAGTGTTATAGTGTAAGGTGAATTCATTCAATAGCAAGTGGCGGACATTCAAGCCAGAGAGGTATTTACTATTTAGTGTCTCAACTGAGTTGTTGAGGGTGTTAATCCTATTTCCGATAGGGTCGATTGACAATTTAGCCCTTGTTTGAGTCACATTAAAATTTTCATTATAATTCTTCTCCTCATATTCAACAACACATTTTTCAATAAAATAATATTTTTCATCACATCAATAAACTTTTCTTTTTCTTTTTTAACTACATATTCTCCATCAATCTACTATTTTAAAATACATTTTTCCAAAAAAATGTGGTTTAAACACACTCTTAATTCGATTTTGACCATTATTTTCAAATCCGTAATGGTGCAAAAAGAAGGTCCGGCTCCAAGTTGCTCGAGAATAGTAGCTTTGAGTCTCTCACCCTTTGACTTAGAATAAGACAGTTCTATTTCTCGATGGATTAAATCGAAAAAATGTCAAAAGAAGAAGGGGAAAGGACCAGGAAACAAACAGAATAAGACGCATACAGAAAATATGACTCGTCCGGTTAACCTCGTCCATTTCCAAGCAATTCAACCGGTATACATTACTTACAATAATTTAAAATTTGATCAAAGAATATAGGAATCATTATTGAAAAATTGTTCATTTCATAACATCTGAAGAAGAAACATTCTGAAAAACAAAACTCGCTTGTAACACCACAGTGATAGCAAGGTCCTTGCTTTCCCATGTCTATCAATTTCTTTTCTTCCTCAATCAGAATTCAGAGATAGGGTTTGGATTTATGTGTTTTTGGAAAATGTGAATTGTCCAATGGCTAATTTTCGATTAAAAAAGCCCAACTAAAGAGGAGGACCAGATTCCTAAAAAAAAAAAAAAAAGTTGGCCCAACTAAAAACTCATCATCGCCTTCTTCCCTGTAACTTATCTTTCCTCTGCTGTGCCTGTAAATTTTGGCGGAGTCAGCATGGGCGGCCGCAAACCCGCAACTACTAATTAAGTAGGGAAAACATAAAAGAAAATATTACACCATTAGGGGTCAATTTAAACCAAACATTTTAATAGCAAAAAAAAAAAAATGATAAAGAAAGCATGTTTTTTTGGAATAAGGTTTGCAAATTTTATGAAAGAGGTTTTTTGTCGGGAATTTTATTATATGTATGGTGAGAGAACTCCTTACTCGACTAAGATAAAAAGAAAAAGAAAAAAAAAAAACTTAATGTCATTCAAAATTTGTGTAAGTTTACTGAATTGTTGCAAGTCCCATTTCAATGCTATTTGTGTCGATTTTTGTTGTTTATATCCATTATTAGTAGGAGGATCTTTAAAAAGGAATGCAAGCTACAAGTGAAAGTTTACAGAAAGGGACTACGAGGGTGTTTGGTGGGGATTAAAATTAGATTTTTAATAGATTGTGACATAAATTTTTGAAATGCGTGGTTGAAAAGTTGTGGGACCTTTGAAAGATATGGTTAATATTGATTGTTTGACTGTGACTTAAATTAAAATTTGATTTTAATCTGTACCAAACATGGCCTACATATTGTCGCACGGAGATTTAGATGCTATTTATGTCAATTTTCATAAGCCCTCACAACCCAACTAAATCGATCTTCATATCAGTCCATAAATTCGAGTGGTCTAGAGGTGTAAAAGTGAATTGTGAATAGGAATGGAGCTAGGGGAGGAAAAAATATTTTATTTATTTATTTATTTATTTTTGGACTAGGCTGCTACATAGAATAAATTTCGTAAAATTTAAATTTTTACACAAAAAAAGCTTAGTAAGCTTGGGTTGCCCTGAACTAAAACGACACCCAACTTCCCAATGCATTCTTGTGATCGATATACGAGGAGGTTAAGTCGAACAATCAAATCCCACATTTTAGTCTTCATTAATAGCTAAAAATTATTGGATAAGTGGTTTAAAGAAAAAAAAAACTCGATTAACCCAACTCGTATATCTTGATCAGCAACACTAATATGAACAAATATTCGAGGTTATATATATTTTGGCAAATAAAATAAATTAAAAGAAGAATATGAGAGGATATATATCGAGTAAAATAATTTACTTACTCCTCATGAGTCATGATTAAAATTATCCTATAAGCAACACACAATTATTTATGTTGTTCTTTTCCAAAGAAACATAACAATAGAAACAAAATATTATTCCCAACGACAAAAGAAAGTTAAATAATTGGTGGGTTTCGTGTAATACACGTATGTCTTTTGTACAAGCTTTTGGCCAATATTAAAGATAAAATTTATAAAAAAAGATTATTTACCACAAAAAAATATTTAGCACATGTTTGGTATTGATTAAAATTAAATTATAATCAAAATCAAAATCAAAATCAAACCATCAATATTAACCACGTATTTCATTGGTACAACAATTTTCCAACTATACATTCCATTATTTTTTAATTAAAATTTATTAAAAATTTAATTTTAATCTCAAACAAGAGCTTAATACAATATGCTTATGGCTCGGCCAAATGATTTAGATAAGACAATCTAAAGGACAAGCATTTACGCCCAAAGGCAATTTAATGGAATAGGAAAGCGTCCATCAGGCCGGCAGTGGGGTGCCGGTGGAGGTTGGGTGGGGTTGAAGGGCAATGCTTCCACTCAATCAATTTGAACCGCCGCCCAACTTTTACGGTGCAAAATTGGAGCCAACAACATGAAAGATTCCACAATTTACAATATTATTACTCTTTAACTTCTTGTACTTTTCCAAAAGCAACGTCAACTCGTACCTCGGTGTCAAGTCTATCGAATCAATAGTCAATTATTGGATAATCCTATTTCGGATTTTACATAACTAATTCTATCCATATATCAATTGTACATGCATTCTTGTTTTCATTAAATTTGACATCCTAATTTATGACATCCATCATAGTTGTTGATTTTTACGATACTCTTTTATATCACTGATCAAATATTGACACACGACAGAAAATATCAACAATAATGTACATATACCTTAATTCATCGATACATATCAAGACCTCAACGACCCATAAATGTAAAGGGAAAGCTCACGACTTTATTTATTTCGTAAAGATATGTATCCAGGTCTCATAACCATTCAACTGATATTCCATTCCATCTTCATTATTTCATTGAACATGTCGTTAACAATTTCTCGCTTTGCCAAATTATTACAAATATTTTCATAAATAAATAATTTTGAATTTCTCGATGTATCATCAACAAACAACAGAAACCCAATTTTCCACTTACTATATACAACAAAATCGTTTCTCAAAAACTTATAACTCAATCTCTAAATTGTTCAAAATTGTTGCAACTTGAACAATTGAAACCCTATTTTTCCTAGAGTTTCCAACACAAGCCAAAGCAACCCTAGCTAATCTAACAAGAGGATTAACATCACAAGGAATTGCAAGTCTTGGGTCCAAAAATTCACTAAATTTCATCCCTTTTATCAAAGGGATTGCCCATTTCACAAGCAACCCTTGTTTACTTTTTCTACCACTCAAAAGCTCCAACAAAATCACACCAAATCCATAGACATCACTTTCCTTTGAAGCCCCTCTTTTTTCCAACCAATACTCTTCATCCACATACCCTACCATGCCTTGCCTTTCATGGGCTGCCATGAAATATAGCCCATAATCACTTATTTTGGCACAAAACTTTTCATCAATCAATATATTCGATGGCTTTATGCAACCATGAATTATAGGTGGCGCCACCACTTCATGCAAGTACTCGATCCCTCGAGCAGTCCCGGCCGCAATCCTCAACCTTCGCTGCCAATCCATAAGTGACGCTCCGTCGGAGTTTTGATGCAAATAGAAATCCAAACTCAACATACCTCCAAATTCCATTACTATAATTCTTTCTCCGGGTGCCTCGGAGAATCCTAGGACAGGTACTAAATGAGGGCTTTCTGCTAAAGAAAGCCATTTTAATATTGAAGAGAATCCAAAACCTGGATTATTCAACACAAGCCATGGATGAATCCTTTTCACTGCCACTATATCTCCATTAGGCGGCATCACGGCCGCATATACGGTTCCGAGGTGGCCTTTTCCGATGACTCTGCGGTCATTGAACCGTTCTGTGGCGGCATCGATTTCCATTAAAGAATATGAACATGCAGAACGTTTTGCAGGGAGAGTTTCTTCAGCCTTAATTGGCTTCTTCCTGCAGAAAATCAGTAAGAGGACTACAAGAATTATAAATGATATTGAAAGAAGGGCTAAAACAAGATCATAAATTATAATGATCTGATCATCATATCTCATCTTGTAGACTTTTCTTGTTGTTTTAGAGGAGGGTTTGATCAACAAATCTGGCGATGAAACAAAATTTTGGGAAAATTGAATTTATGTAATATATGGAGTTGAAACGAGTGAGAAAGGAGTTGGAAAAAGATGGTACCTTATTGAAGAAAATGTGTACACTTTGACAAAATAAGGCTTGATTGGTAAGAAAAGGTGGAAATATAACAAAAATTAGGTAGTTGTGCCATTTAGGTAGGTTTTGGTTCTGATTTGGTAGAAAAAAATTGAGAGACTATATATATATGTTTTCCATTGTAATTGAGATTTGATTGGAATCTTATTAGGAGAAAAAATAATAAACAAAATTTTCATATATTTTCTTGTATTCTGATCATTAATTTCATTCCACAAATATTAGTTTTCAATTCAATTTTATTTTATTATTTCTGTTCTGTTGGACATCTCTCTAAATTTTGTTCTCTCTTACTCTTTTTTATTTTATTTTTATCTCGTCTATAAGTTTAATTCGTTGTAGAATAGATTATTTAGCCCATATTTGACAACCATTATTTGAAAACTCTTTACTCATTTTTAATCGCATATTCACACAATAAAACATTTTGCACGTATTCACACACTTTACTCATTTTTCCCTATTTTTTAATCACACATTCTCCTAAAATCACTATTTTAAATATTGTTTTTTTCCCAAATAATGATTATCAAACATGGGATTACTTTAATTTATATCTTTCAAATTTAAACTAGGTGATATTTATCAATCATGATGCCCCTTGAAGACATATTATTCAAATCTATTGTTCTTTGTTATAACTATTATATTCTTCTGTCACTAAATGCACCTACAAGTTAAGGAAGAAAAGGAGACAAAGTAACAGCAAGATATATATAGATAATAATAATAGCATATGTATCGTATATACTTAAAATAACAAAATATTTATGTAACGTTGGATAAGGATGTTTAGATAAAATTGAACAATATTTTTAAAATAAAGGGATAATTGCAACAGAAGCCCCAAGCATTTGAAATATTACCAAACTTTCCTCAAATATTTGATTTGTTGCAGCATTCACCCATAACATTTCCAACCATTGCATGTGAGGCCCTTTTGGAGGGTTTCCATCCATTTTTTCCGTCAGTTGACCCAAAAAATTAATTTTGATCATTTTTTAATCAATTAAAAGGGGGCAAAATGGTAAATATATATTAAAATAATTGAACAAAATGATAATTGAATAAAAAAAAATTAAAAAGGAAAAGAAAAAGAAACGCCCGGCATCCGCCTCTGGCCATCTTCACCTTCAACTCCAACCAACCACCACCCAAACCGCCGAACACACCCACCACTAGAAATCCCTCTTCACCATTTACAATTTCCACCCAAAGCGTTGCCTTGAACCCATCTGAACTTGCCCGAAAATTGAGCCAAAACAACCTGCTCAAGTCCCAAAAAAAGGTCGAAATCTCCAATTCTGGCAACAACCATGTCATGTCCAACATTCCAGATAATTATACACATCAAGGCGCCCATGTCCATAGTCATAAATCATCCTTAAACGCATAGAAACAAAACCATCATACTACATCTTCGAACACAGCCACTTCACGACTTTCGGATGGCTTTTTTGACAACGGTGGTGCAATTGATGATCGCAAATAACCACCACAAGCACCTACTTTTCATGGTGCGACCAATGACCATATAAGTCTTCCTCAATTTGACCTAAATAGATACCTAGAGGATATCGGCACATAGGAGGATGTCGACCTTTTTCCTTTTCTTTTCCTTTTTTAAATTTTTTATTCAATTATACTTTTATTTAATTATTTTAATAGATATTTACCATTTTACCCCTTTCAATTGATTAAAAATATGGTCAAAATTAATTTTTGGGGTCAACTGATGGAAAAATGGATGGAAGCCATCCAAACGGGCCTCACAAGCAATGGTTGGAAAGGTGACGGCTGCAACAAATCAAAGGTTTGAAAAAAGTTTGCTAATATTTCAAATGTTTAGGGTTTTTGCTGCAATTATCCCTAAAATAAATTTAAATTCTTTAATTTTACTGTTTAACCGTATTCAACATTGGATCCAAACTATGCTAACTATATCGACAAATATAATGCCGAGTCTCGATGGCTACTCATTGTTCAACGTGTTCAAAGAGAACAAAATAAAATCTTATTTAAGTGACTATCAAAACATAGTAATAAATACCAAATGCTCATTAAATATATTGACAATTTTTTAGTTAAAACAACCACAATAATCTTCCATCTAAACTTTACTACCAGTTCCTGAAATTCTGAATTGTTTTTAGAAATCTGGTGTAACCTCTGGCCCACTTTTGGCATTATTATTCGATGCAAATAATTTTGTATGTAGCATGCTAATTCGAAGTAGTTAAAATTAACAATCAACAAAAAAAAAAATTACATATTTTTATATTTCTTCTATAAACTTTGGCCACCCGTATGAATTTTAATGGCTACCGACTTAGGTGGTTTGATATTTATTTGCTTACTACCTTATTATTTATTTGATATTTGTGCATGACGTCGAAGAAAAAGTCTGATTAGTGATGGCAAAAAAATCCGTCACACTCCAACCAGCCCCGATGGGTTGGTGGGGCGGGGAGGGGCAGCCCTTTCCGAACCCGTCCCGTGAAGAATTAAAAAAATAATTAACCGCAAAAATTTTTTTAAAAAAAATTAGTTAACTCGAAGTTTTGGAAAAAAAATAAAAATAAAAAATTAAGCGAGACAGGAAATGGGGCAAGTCCACGCCCCGAACCCGTCCCGCCCCGTCTGAGGTGGGGCGGGGCTGGGTGGGGGAGTGGCCGGGCAGGGCGTGGGTGCCCCGCCCCGTTGCCATTTCTAAGTCCGACTTCTAAACTACCATATTGTACATTGAAGAAAAGGTCATTGCCAAACCGTTCCCACCTCATCAATTGTCAACAAAGGTGTAAACAATAGGTGTACATGCAGCAGGGTTCTTATTGACCATTTTTTAGAGTAAGATGTCCAAATAAATAAATAGTTTCATCACTTAGGGCCATTTGGGCTATTGTTACCTGTTTGGACTCCTTTTCCTTTCAGTTGGTCTTAGTTGCAATTGGGCTTTGAAGCCCTTTTCTATATTTGTGAATTGTTGGTCAGAATATTTTCTATTTTTAGCTAATATTAACATAGAGAATTTCTTCAAATTAACATTGAACAATAATTTGGCTATTCGTTACATTGCTGAATAAGTCCAATTTAATTCTAATAATTAACTTACATTATTTACTCTTTTAACCTTATAAATTATGCAGCGTTTTAAACGACACTGCTTCTTAATTAATATACTAATGTTTGTGTAGGGGACACATATGTTAGTTGAAGAGAAACAAGGAATGCACATGCACTA